>JAGFNQ010010272.1:0-106317 GCA_024364735.1 Boesenbergia rotunda | reverse complement strand
TGGTCCCATACATCAGTATGTATTAGACCAAGCAATTCTCCCACTGGTTTACCTTTTTCAGAAAAGGGTAATTTGGTCATTTTACCTTTTAAGCATGATTCGCATGTATCAAATGATCGGGTTCAAATGATTCCAGAATTCCACATCGGTGTAATTTGGTCATGCGTTTCTTACATACATGGCCAAGACGACAATGCCACGTATAGGAGTCTATTTGATTTACTATTCGAGCACGTTTGTTGCTAACTTCGATATTGAAAACATCACCGGATAAATCTAACGTGTAGATACCATTGCATAAAGTTCTGGTCCCATAAAGAACACCATTTAAAGTTATGTAACAACAATTGTTACTAAAAGTTAAATGATAACCCTTTTCATTCAAGCATGAAATAGATACAATGTTCTTTATTAACGAAGGAACAAAATAACAATTATCCAATTCTATGACAAGTCTAGTAGGGAGCTTTAGCAAGTATGTTCCGATGGAAACAGTAGCAATCTTTGCTCCATTTCCAACTCATATATTCGCTTCTCCCTTGACGAGTCTTCTTCTATTCCTTAGCCCCTGTATGTCATTATATATATATGAGCTACACCCAGTATCAAGTACCCCAATGGACGAGGAAATAGTGTGACATTCAATAACTAAGATATCTGAAGAGGATGGGGCATCGAATGCCTTCTTCTTCAAGGACTCAAGATAAACCTTGCAGTTTCTTCGCCAGTGACCCTCCTTGCTACAGTGATGACAAGTGCCTTTTGGTGCCTTTTCAGTCTTTTTTGCCTTTTTCTTCTTTCCCTTATTCTGTTCTTTGGACTTCCTCTTAGAGCCTTTCTTTGAGGAACCAACTAACAGTACCATCTTCTGATCCTGCTTTACAAAAGACTCTATAGTCTTTAGCAGGTTGAGCAACTCAGGAATGGTAGTCTCCAGCTTGTTCATCCGATAGTTCATCACAAATTGTGAGTAACTCTTGGGCAAACAATGCAGAATTAAGTCAACACTTAGTTCGTTATCCATTGCAAATCCGAGTATGCCTAGTCGCTCAATGTACCCCAGCATCTTCAACACAAATTGTGAGATAGAAGTGTCTTCCTGCATCTTAGAGGTGAAGAGGAGTCTGGAGACCTCGAACCTTTCGGATCTCGCCTGCTCGTCAAACAGCTCATGAAGATGAAAGATGATGGTATGAGCATCCATATGCTCATGCTGCTTTTGCAGCTCAGGTACCATAGCGGCCAGCATGATGCAACTCGCATGTTCAGAATCGGCCACATGTTTCAAATAGGCCACTAACTGGTCTGGAGTTGCATCTTCTGGAGGATGGTTGGGAAGTTGTTCTTCAAGGATCACATAAGCAAGCTTTCTGCTTTGAGGACTATCCTCAGGTTTCGAAGCCAGTCCATGAAGTTTGGCCCAATCAGCTTATTGGTGTCCAAAATAGAACACAAATTCAGAGAAGACATGATCAAGTGATTATCCTAGAAATACAAATTGAGATTATGTGAGAAGAATGATAAAGAATGCATCAATATACATTAATTAAATCCTATTTATTTTTTGAATTGAATAACCCTTTTCATCAATTCGGGTGATCGTAGGAACATCTCCAAATAGGTTGATATCCAACCATAGATAAGAACAACCATGGCTAGAGTCCATCAAATTATTCTTAGCTATGAAGGTAGGTAATTATACCGATTACATATTATACATATATAACTATCACATAATGATGTCAACTAATTGAATGTTTGCATAAATCATTGGGTTGTTAACTCATTAACAAGTATGCAACAATATACATAGCACCCAACTGCACCTCTCTTTATATCGACCTTGGCTGTGGCACAACAAATCGATGCTCCAAGCTTAAGGCTGACCCATTAATCAAGAAATAGTTTTAATATGGTTGGAGATCAATCAACCGTTTAGTCAGGCTTGAATGTGTCCAACAACCAAAACTAAGGATTGACCTCTGACTCCAACTATATTAATCATAAACTAATTCCATGGTTCGAACATGTTGAGGTTCAAGCCGGGCATGGATGTGTCCATCAACCCAAACGAGAAATAAAACTCCGGTTCTAACCATATTAATGGAAGGTGTTGGCCTTAATATTTTCTAAGGGGTTTTGGGTCTCATCCTTTTCCTTTCAAGCACATTCATGACATATAATTATGTCATATTCTAACGATTTCCTTAATAAAGTATGTATGTGACTTAATTTATCAAGTCTCATTAATTGAATTTGGAACCGGATTTCCTAATTCTAATTTCACACTTTATTCAAGGTATTGTTTAGGGAAATAATTTCCTAAATTGTCATAATCAATTTTAGAAATAATATGTTTAAGACTTTGATTTCTCTAAATCAAATCTTATTAAATTAAGAGACAAATTCTCTTAATTTAACCACATATTATTTTCATGAAAATCTTATTTAAGGAAATAAACTCTATAGGAAACAATTTTTCTTAATTAATTTTGGAGACAACAATATGTAAGAGATCACCTCATAAATCAAATAAGGAAATTATCGTTTGAGAATCACCTCAAAAATTTCCAAGATTTGATCACATATTTTATTTATGGATAATTAATTACAATAAATTATTTACTTTGGGTGGCTCCCCGAGGCACTCCCCAAAGAAAAGAAATTTATTGTAAATCTAATTTGGCCTGCTCCCCGAGGTATAACCAAATTAAACTTGACAATTAAAGAACTTGTTAATAATATAGTTTGGATGGCTCCCCGAGGCCTACCCAAATCAATTTTAACAATTCATATTCAAAATAGGAAATTAAATTATAACAACTAACTTTAATTTGGCTGGCTCCCCGAGACACTCCCCAAAGTAAAGAATTTTGTTAATAATTTAAAAACCAATTTGAATTTAATTGTCAATTAATGTTTCCATAAAATGTCTAGACTTTCATGAAAAGAAAGTGCCCAAAATTACGAGCATTCCATAAATCGAAAGTTTCCAAAATTAAAAGGTTTTCAGAATTATTGTATGTTTCTGGTACAAAAAAAACTTACGTATTTCCAAAATTAAAAATTTTCCAAAATTAGAAAATTTCTAAAATTGGAAAGTTTCCAAAAATGGAATGTTTTCACAATTATCATAAAATTTCAGAAACAGAGATATTTCAAAAGTTTGCGAAATTTCATGAGGATTTCCAAACTTTGAAATTCCTAAATCTAAAATTTACCATAATTGAAAAGTTTCCATAATTAGAAAAATTTCCAAAATTGAGATCATGACAAAGTTTTCTGCAAAACAATTATATGATTATATCGAACACTAACCGACTCTGATACCAATGTTGGGACCGGGTGCATGCCGACGCAAACACGTATTGTAATTGTTACATAATTACATGCAGCAAAAACAAAAACATGAATAATTTCCTAAATTATTCTAACACCTAACCTAAGCATACAATGTGTTCACATAATCGTAATATAAAATTTTTACAGAAAAGGAAATTACTCTACGAATTAACTTGCGTAACTTGGAAGAAGGGACGAGATCCAACCGTTAGCGCCCCTTGAAAGCTCTGCCTCTATTCGTATCCACGCCGAGTATCGTCGGGATGACTTCGCTAAGCCACGAGTTTCGTGTTCACGAAAATTACTAGATTCTCCGTGAACACGACGAAAACCGAGAGAGTAATCAAATCGAAAGACTCACCACGAAGGTTGGCCGAAGAGAAAGATCGTCGCGCAGAAGAACTTCGTCGCCTCGGTGCTTCTCCTTGTGCTCATGGCTAGAAGAGGGAGGGGAGGCTTATGGCCGGCCAAGAGAGAGGGAGAGAAGAAGAGGAGAGAGCCCATGCAATTCTTGGATCGATCATCATTCATGGCACCCCTTGGTTCCTTTATATAGGGAGCTCCTCCTCAATCAAGCCTCTCAATTTTGGCATAATTTTTATATCAAACCATAATTGATTTTTTTTCACATGATTAAAATCAAATTTTAATTCATGAAAAAAAATAATCAAGCCTCTTAATTTTGACATAATTTTATATCAAACCATAATTGACTTTTGTCTCATGATTAAAATCAAATTTTAATTCATGATAAAATCAATCAAGCATCTTCCATCTTATGGAATAAATCTCCAATCAATCCATGATTGACAAAAACAAAAGAGAAGGAGAGAGAGGGCCGCCCAAATGAAGGAGAATATTCTCCTTGGCCGGCCCATCTTGGTTCAAATTAATAAATTATGGGCCAAAATTTACACACAAGAGATTTCAACTCAAATGGTCGGCCAAATTTTTATCTAAATCATAGGTCCATGGTTCAAAACCCACCAATGGATTAAATTTTGTCATCTTTGATTTATTATAAATTTTTATAAAACAAACCAACTCTTTGATTTATTTTAATCCATGATAAAATAATCCCATGGATTATTTTAAGCTTATAATAAAACATACCACCTTAGATCAAATCCCTTAATGAATTAAACTTATATAATTCACCCATTAAGTCTTTAAAAGACTTAGCCATTCTATGCTTCCGATGCGTCTGAAATAAATTCAGTTTTGACTATTGTTTGGACTTACCAAAAATAGTCTATCTCGATTGGAGAATGCAATTCTCAACTCGTTTTAAATCCTTGGAATTACTCGTTATGCCTGTGACCAAATAGACTTTCAATTTATGTTGGCCGTCCATAATTAACTAATTAATTATAGAACGATCATCAGTGACACCTAGTAGTACATCATGATCCCCAATTAATTGAAAGATCAACGGTTGATCTTAGAAATGATTCTAAAACCCTTCAGCAGCTATAATGAATCGTGCCTCATTCCCTTCACGATCTTATACCCTCATCGTTCAGGACATGGTCTATGTGTGTCAGTCTCCACTAGGTTGACTACGTCACACCTAGCCCAAGTAATGTTTCCTCATCCTATGGATTCTAATTACTCTCATGTATTTAAGAGATTCATACTCTGAACATGTCATGCTCTGGCCAGAGGCTTCGAGTAACAATCCGACGATAGGCCTCGGGTATACATCTCCTCGCAAGGAGTGGTGAATCCTTTATAGGTTGTTCAAACATCATTGGGCACTTCGGCTTATACCCAATCATCCTGGGTCCACACCTCCTTGGAGATGCTTGCTTAAGATGTCAAAGTATAAGTCTCCATGACCAAGATGACTTGAACACCGCAAGTCAAAGGAACATCGCACTTAAGCTGCAGTAAGAACTTCACTGTCATATCTATATGTAGACTACCATATGAAGTTTTACAGCCAGTCACTCCAATGAACTAGTTCCCTTAACTAGCATTCATGTTTATCTCCGGGCATCACCATGTCACCAGCCAGTGAGAATCAGCTGATTAAAGAATAACCCATGCTAGTCTCAACAGAATTGATAGTGTCCGTATTTATCAATTCATCGACTAGGGACAATTTCAATACTTCACAATTGCACATGTAGAGATAATCACTAGTTATGAATTCATCACAAATTCTCTCATGCTGTGAATTGTATTCCGGACATTCAGTAAATGAGCATAAGATCTTAATCAAATAATCATGTATACACAAATAGTGAACATTCATTTATTAAAAAAATAAATGATTACAATCATAAGGCGATTGCCTTAGGACACTTCTCTCATGTCACTAACACTAAAATTGATGTCAACACCAAAACAACAATCAGAGTCAGACTGCATCAACACCCACTTGGGCGCATGAGCTGATGGGGGCGCCTGTGACCTCACGGGCGCTTGATCCGCCTTCTTCAGTGGCTTCGCAGCTTTGATTTGGGATTTGCCTTCACTGTTGGGTGCCCATATCCTTACGGGCGCCTGAGCCCATTCAGGTGCCTGACTTCATTAGGGCGCCTAGGCCCAGTGAAGAACCTTCACTTGCAGACGATCAGTCCTTCGACCCTACAACTAAGGTTAGTCCCAAAAACATAGTATGTAATAATTACAGCCATAGCTGTCTTGGTTCTGACTTCGGATCTCCCAAATTGAACCCTAGGTCGAACCGACACCTAGTGTTCCCTCGACATGGAACGCGTCCTCACCTACTTCTCTCAGGAGAATTTACCTTTTGCCAACCGGCTCCTCCGGTTGGACTTTTGCCCAGCTTTATTCACCAGGTCTTCATGCTCAGTCCGTGACCAGGACATAGTGCCTAATTCCTCGAACCAGGTCTTTGGTGCCCAACCCTCGGCCAGGTCTTAGTGCCCAATTTCTCGAACCAGGTCTTTAGTGCCCAGCCCTTGGCCAAGTCTTAGTGCCCAACCCTTGGTCAGGTCATAGGTGCCCAGCCCTCGGCCAGGACTTCTTGCCTAGATTAACTAGAACTTTCCTGCACACTTGAGTAACTTTATTAGATCACAAATAATACTTAACTTTGAACCCTTTGCCAATATCAAAACAAGGTTAGATATGGTTCTTCCTGCACCAATATTTTGGTCCTGCTCAATGTACTCAAAGCACACTAGTATAATTCTATGGTCAAGACCAACCACACATAATTACACTACAACCATCCCGATGGGTTGTCCAATTCCATCTTGGTTGTGGACCTCTTATTTATACTAAGCAAGGAACTGATAACATGATCTTCCGTGTGACACCACACACCATGTTATCTACAATGCAAAGTAATTGGACTTCATGCATGTACTAATATAAACAGGCACCTAGTGTAGTTGTGATTCTCTTTTCAAAATAAGATGTTCATATAAAGAAATCATGTCTTTCAGTATACACATCCTACAATCTCCCACTTATACTTAAAGACATTGTTGTTTTAAAAATGTCATACATCTGACTCCCTGATCCTCCACATACCTAAAGCTCTCGCTATCAAGGCCTCAGTGAAAAGATCTCCCAGGGTGTCACCTAATGTAATCTAGGTAACAACAGCTTTTTCTCTCCTGGGTGGTACTTGCGCTCTATGTGTTTACTTGCCTTATGGGCTCGTGATTCCTTCGAGTTTGCAACTGCACCATTTCTTTATCACAACAAAATGTAATAGCTCTGAGCAAACCAGGAATCACATCGAAGTCCATCTTGAGGTTCCTAAACCATGTAGCTTCCTTTGGTTGCCTCAAAGGCTTCCACTTTACTCAACTTCCATGGTGGAGTCCATCACGCAGCCGCTGCGCGATACTCCTCCAAACTATGGTTCTACCTCCTATAGTAAACACAAAACCCTGAGGAATACTTACATTTGACCCAATCCAACTGGAAGTCTGTATCCATATAACCCATAGGGAATTGTTCTGCCTTGTAAACCAGCTTATAATCCTTAGTCCTTCTCAGACACTAATATAAGCTTTTATCACAATCCAATTTCCTTGACCTGGGTTACTCTGATATCTGCTAACCATGCCCTTGGTAAAGCAGATATCTGGTCACATTTTTAGCATATATGAGGCTTCCTATAGCCGATGCTAAAGGAACCGTCATTACCTGCTCTATCTCCTTTGATAATCTAAACATATCACCTTGGATAGAGTAGCTCCATAGCAGAAAAGTTCAAAACTTTTCTTGGAGGTTTCCATGCTAAAACGAGTTAAGGCACTATCACTATATGAAGCTTGGGATAAGCACAACATCCTTCTCTGGTGATCCCTTAGAACTTTGATCGCCAAGGATGTGTCCTGCTTCTCCTAAGTCCTTCATATCGACTGTTTGGACAGCCATACCCTTACGTCTGATAAAATTTATCATTGTTGCCAACTGACAAAATATTATCTACATATAGTATAAGAATACCACAACGTTTCCATCACATTTCCTGTAAGATCGTTTCTGGTACGCTAGAGGGGGTGAATAGTGTTTTTCAGATATTTCTTGTACCTGCGTTGTTAGTTGCATAGTGGAAACAATAATAAAGAAAACAAACAATGCTAACAAAGAGAATTTACTTGGTATCCACCCCGGACGGGTGACTAATCCAAGAATTCGTCGGTGGATCACTCCCCAGATAACCTCCGGCTAACCCTCGTCGCTCCTTATGGGTGGAGAAACCTCGCCACAATATCTCGGACATGATCTGGGCACAAAAGACTACTAACTCAGTTTACCCAAGCGAGTTTCGTCAAGAATCTCAGCCACCACAAAGTCCTCTTTAAATAGGACTCGGGCTGAAACCCTTGGTACTAGTCGACTGCCCCCAGGGCAGTCGACTGGTGTCACTGAAATTCGACCATTCCACCTCAACGTTTGAATTCTCAACCAACTCACCAGCCACCTACCAGTCGACTGCCCCCAGGGCAGTCGAATGGTCAAGGGCTGAGACCTTTCTATGAGTTTCATTAGTCGACTGCCCCCAGGTCAGTCGAGTGGTCTACTCAGCTACCTAAGGTTATCCTTCCTGAGTACATTCCACTCCGCACTCAAACCCTAGGATTTTCCTACTACAATCACACAACACTCGTACCCTCACGACTCGACTGACTCCTCATCCGTAGCCTCAACTATTGCCTTCGCACTCAAACTCGTCCCTCGGATGCACGCAAGCGTCCAGCTTGCCTCCATGCCATCCTTCACGCATGCCTCGAAGTCCACGCCCCTCAGCTCATCGCCCCTGCTCTCCAAGGTCCCTCAGGTGCGCACACAAGCCCGCGGCTTGTCTCCATGCCACCCTTCACCGTACCAAGGTCGTCCAGTCAAGTCTATATGTGTAACCTGTACAACCTGCACACTCAACATACATATATGAGATAACAAGGGTAAACATAACTTAAACCCTTTGCCCAATCATCAAAACACTTGGTCACTCCAGACCACAGATTGCCTCAACAATCTCTCCCTTTTTGATGTTTGGCAATAAGTTTAAGTTAGGGAAAGCAAAATAGTATTCAATATCAAAAACAATGCATATGCAATGCAAAGATGGATCCTATCCCAAGGCATCCCGCACCTAACCCTCCAAGTTAGGATTTTTCACACACTTAACTTTCCAAGTTAGGACTTTCATCACCTAATTTCCCAAGTTAGGAATTTTCACACCTAGCCCTCCAAGATAGGACTTTTCCACACCTAACATCCCAAGTTAGGAATTTCCTACACCTAACCCCTCCAAGTTAGGACTTTTCACGGGCTTTTTAAAGCTTCTCCCAAGCCCCCCCTACATTGGACTTACAAAGGATTTTTAAAAACCTTTCTCAGGTTTAAAGCTTTCCCTTACGCCAAGAATGGAGCAAACATGCTCCCCCTTAATCTTAGCTCCCACAAACCTAGGGTTTCTAGCAAAGGTGTGTTTGGTTTCTCACTTAACCCCAACACTTCTCCCCCTTTGCCATACATCAAAAAGACCCCAATAATATCCCAATTATTGGTTCTTTTAATTCCCAATGATCCTAAACACAGTGTACTAAACCCCCATACACTGGTTTCCTATCATTTGGACATGAGTCAGCTGCTGGATACCCACACCAGCCCTGACCAGTCGGCTGCCCCCAGGGCAGTCGACTAATACTCTGATTTATCAGTTTTCTGGCCAATTTCAGAATTGCGCCAGAAATTTCACAATTCTCCAAAAATTCTCAAATTTCATGGAGAACTTTGTGATACTCATACCTACTTGGGAAAAATACATTTCACCATGTATCTATCACCATTCCCAAGTTGGACACAAAACTCAAAGAATTTTCTTATGAAAATTAAGGCAAACAAGGAGGCAACCTCCCCCTTAACCTATGCCTTATCTCAATTTTCATTTTTCCTAGGTGAAGTTCTACCCAACTTAACACCCTGACACCAAGTTACGTTCTACCCAACCTAACACCCAAGTTCTTCTCCCTTGGAGACCATTAAAGGATTGCCCCCAAGCAACCATATCCCTAGTGCCAAAAAGAACTCAACAATACCCAACAAAAACCTAAAGATTTGCAAGCACACTTGCTAAGAAGATTATAACCTTATTTTCATATTTTTCTCCTTAAATCCCTTTTTAATGTGCCAAAACCTATGATTAAGACTTACCCAGGTCTTCCAACCTTATTTGGCACATTTAACCTAATTTCCTAGGAGGGAAACTCATGAGATCCATTTACCATGGACCCCAAAGGCTTCTAGAGCTCCCTCTTGAGCTCTTAGCCTTAGCCACCTCCCTAGGTGACTCAATCCATAGTAGGCCACACTGGTGTGCCACCGGTGACTCTTGGCCTACAAAATGAACCTTCTTAACCTTGGACACCTTGTCCTTGGTTAAGTCATCCTTTCTCCCTTTGGATGACACCCCCTTGCCATCCTTAGACTTTCCCTCCTTGCCATAACCATATGCTACATAGCATTTCTCTTTTCCTTGGCCTCGGAGGTCTTAGATCGGTAGCTCAACCCCGATCTATCATAGTTGGATTTTATACTACCCAACACTATATCTAAACCCTTAGATCCAATAGTGAATCTCTCAAGAATTTTCTCTAACCTATCAAGCTTTTCCCTTAAAGCTTGATTTTTCCTTTTTAGGTTCCTAAACCTAGAATCCATATGTCCACTTTGGATATTCCTAGACCTACCCTCCTTTCTAGGCACATTCCTTCTCTTCTTGGGCTTAGTGCCATGATCCTTAGATACAAAAGTCTTAAGTCTATCATGATGCATATTTTTCCTAGAGTTTTGATCTACCTTGTTAGCCCTAGTCCTATCATTATATCTAAATCCAAAATTATGCACCATTAAGAATTTTTTTATTAAAACTAGTATGCATGGATGGGTAATTAACATGATTCTTAAAATGCAATGAGAAACTTGAAATTGAGTTACATTTTAATATAGGGTTAGGAATTACCTCCCTTTCCATTGTAGTCCCTCTTTGATATGATCTTTGCTTCTTCTTTTCCTCCTTCTCCCATCTTCTCAGATGCTCCATTTTCTTTAATTCTCCTTTTCTAGGGCACTTGGTGTGGTAGGGCCCTAGCTCACCACACGTGAAGCATCTAATTCTTTTCTTCTTCTCTTGGGCTTCTCCATTCCTACAATTCATGTTAGATTTAAATTAAATGGACCCGGGTTTAGAGAGTACCTCCTTCTTACCTAGAGGGCACTTGTCCTTGTAGTGTCCCTTTTGGTTGCACTCAAAGCATGTGATATAGTCTTTGATTCTTACTTTGGTGGAGGTAGAGGCTAGGATGACTTCTTCTTCAACCTTGGATGAAGTAGATGCTTCCTCTTCTTGTTCTTGTATGATTGAGGGTCTCTCCTCCCCCTCAATACTTGACGTTGATACTTCTTCTTCTTCTCTTGAGGAAGTTGATGATTTTTCACTTTCTCGTGCTCCTTCACATGATGAAGTTGACTCTTCTTCCTCCTTTTCATCTTCTGGACCCGTTCAACTCATCTCCTTAGGCTCTTGAGTTTGTGTAGGAGTCTCATGATATCTCTTCAACTTATTCCATAATTCATATGCGTTGTGATACTCCCTTACACAACTTAACACATTATTAGGAAAAATATTGATTAAAATTCCAATTACCTTTTCATTCGCTTTTCCTTGAACTTGTTGTTCTTGATTCCAATATCTAGGCCTAAGCCTCTTCCCGTGCTTATCCTTTGGAATCTCAAACGGCTCTTCAAGCGCAATTCTACATGCCCACTCCATTCCGAACCAAGTCTCGATCCTTGCCCTACAAAAGTTAAAATCTTGATGATCGTAGGGCGGTGGAGTGTTGATATCGTCCCTAAAATTTTCATCCATGGTTCTTTTCCTCTAGCGTGTGCCCTCTCGGCGGTTAATCCGATCAAGAGCGGTCCTTGGCTCTGATACCAATTGTAAGATCGTTTCTGTTATGCTAGAGGTGGGGTGAATATCATTTTTCGGATCTTTCTTGTACCTGCGTTGTTAGTTGCACAGCGGAAACAATAATAAAGAAAACAAATAATGCTAACAAAGAGAATTTACTTGGTATCCACCCCGGACGGGTGACTAATCCAAGAATCCGTCGGTGAATCACTCCCCGGATAACCTCCGGCTAACCCTCGTCGCTCCTTATGGTGGAGAAACCTCGCCACAAAATCTCGGACACGATCTGGGCACAAAAGACTACTATCTCATTTTACCCAAGCGAGTTTCGTCAAGAATCTCAGCCACCACGAAGTCCTCTTTAAATAGGGCTCGGGCTGAAACCCTCGCTACTAGTCGACTGCCCCCAGGGCAGTCGACTGGTGCCACTGAAATTCGGCCATTGCACCCCAACGTTCGAATTCTCAACTAACTCACCAGCCACCTACCAGTCGACTGCCCCTAGGGCAGTCGACTGGTCCAAGGCTGAGACCCTTCTGTGAGTTTCATCAGTCGACTGCCCCAGGCCAGTCGACTGGTCTACTCAGCCACCTAAGGTTACCCTTCCTGAGTACATTTCACTCCGCACTCAAACCCTAGGATTTCCCGAGTACAATCACATAGTACTCGTACCCTCACGACTCGAACGACTCCTCATTCGCAGCCTTGACTATTGCCTTCGTGCCCTCTTCATCTTCGGCTCTCGTCCCTCGGATGCACGAAAGCCTCCTGCTTGCTTCCATGCCATCCTTCACGCATGCCTCAAAGTCCATGCCCCTCAGCTTGTCGTCCCTGCTCTCCAACGTCCCTCAGGTGCGCACACAAGCCCGCGGCTTGTCTCCATGCCACCATTCACCGTACCGAGATCGTCTAGTCAAGTCCATATGTGTAACCTGTACAACCTACACACTCAACATACACATTTGAGATAACAAGGGTAAACCTAACTTATACCCTTTGCCCAAACATCAAAACACTTGGTCACTCCGGACCACAGATTGCCTCAACATTTCTTACATACACAACTCTCATCCGTCCTTTGAACAAATCCATATGATCGGATTTATCTTTTCAAAGCGGACATTTCTTATCATAGGTCTAGGGATCTTGATTCATTGTCGCCAGGGATAATGTTCAATGACTCCCAAGAACATGAATTTTGTAGGTTGACTAACAATTCTCCCACTATGACAAGGCACTACCTGTGTATCTTCTGTGACACGTGTTGCAGTGACTTGTGGTATTTCTTCTTGTACAGTTGGTACTAAGATCAGAACATCCCCTCTTAATTTTTCAAGAACTAGTCTATGAATGGGCTTGTGGTTCATCACATATTCTTCTTCTAAGAATCTGATATTCGTCCCAATGATTACCCTCTGATCCTTAGAACTATAGAACCACCTTTCGTTCTTCTAGGATAACCTACAAACAAACGCATGAGATTCGAATCTTATAAGTATCCCCTCTCACCACATATGCTGAGCTATCCCATGTCTGAAGATGTCTTAGACTTGGCTTTTGCCCAGTCTACACTTCTATGGGAGTAGGAGGCACTGACCTAGATGGTATCAAGTATGTACGCTGCCGTTTCCAGAGGATATCCCCAGAACAAATCCGGCAACTCGGACCAGCTCCTCATTGACCTAACCATCTCCATAAGAGCCCTTTTCCTTCGCTCTACTGCACCGTTCTGTTGGGGCGAACTGGATGCAGTTAATTGGGTTTAAATCCCTGCCTCTAATAAGTAAGTCCTGAACTTTCCCAAGAGGTACCCACCACCACGATCCGATCGTAGTGTCTTGATACTGTTACCTTGATGTTTCTCTACAACAGTCATGAATTCTTTGAACCAATCAAAGATTCAGACCTGCGTCCATCAAGTGAACATATCCATAACTTTGAATATTCGTCTCATGAAGTATTCAAAGCTACCTCTATTCTGGATAGGCATAGGACCACACAAACCAGAATGAACCGATACTAACATATCATTGGCTCTATACCCCTCGGCTTGAAAGTCCTCTTGGTCATCTTACCTTTCAAGTAAGAATCAATGGTTGAGAAGTCTCCCACCACCAATGAACCCGAGCCCATTGGCTATCAACCTTTGAATCCTTACTAAGGTTAATAAGACCAAGCCTTAGACACTAAATGTTAGTGAGAGCCCTAGAGCCAATCATGTGATGGTTGTTGTATGGACTCATTGTATCATATTCTTGTATATATATTTCTTATATATAAAGGCATTTCTTATGGTTATTGTACTTATATGTATTGGTGCCAAATAACTTAGTATAATAACGTCCTTGAGTAGAAGGTTCTTATCTATATCAATCGATTAGTTGAATCGATAGTGAGATGATATAGAGAACACTACTCTTAATTATTCCTAGTCAAGTATTAACATTCAGGGACAATGTTAATGCATAGAGACTACTCAGGGCCGACAGAAGAGAGTATTGACAGCGCCACCCGAGCTATTCAAAATATTCGACAACGGATAGAAACTGCTCAGGGCCGGCAGAAGAGCTATGCCGATGTCCGACGCAGACCATGGGAATTTAATGTTAGAGATCTGGTATTTCTTAAAGTGGCTCCTATGAAAGGGGTGACAAGATTTGGGAAGAAAGGAAAGCTGAGTCCGAGATATGTGGGGCCATACTTAATTCTGAAAAGAGTTGGTAAGGTGGCATATGAGGTGGAGCTGCCTCCGGAGATGTCAGCTATCCATAACGTATTCCACGTATCCCTGCTTAAAAAGTGTATCCCGAATATGGACCGAGTGGTCGAGCCGCAGATAGTACAAGTACAAGAGGACCTAAGTTATGAGAGCAGACCCATCCAGATTTTGGATAGGGAAGTCAAGAAGCTGAGGAATAAGGAGGTACCTCTAGTCAAGATCATGTCTTTAAGTATACACATGTCTTAATATAAATAAGATTGGACTTCATGCATGTATACACATGTCTTAATCTAGATTTTGCAAAGTAATTGGACTTCATGCATGTATTAATATAAATAGACACCAAGTGTAGTTGTGATTCTCTTTTCAAAATTAGATGCTCATATAATGAAATCATGTCTTTAAGTATACACATCCTACATCTTCATCCTGATCTTGGAGGACCTCATCATAGGTCCAAGGATCCGGTTCATGTTTACCAGAGATCAAGTTCGAAGACTCTCCCAAAAACATGAACCTTTCACGATGATTGACAACCCTCCCACTGCGATGAGGCACCACCTATGTATCCACAGTGACATACGGTGCAGTGACTTGTGATGTGTCCTCTTATACATTTGGTCCTAAGGTCGGAGCGCCCCCACTTAACTCTTCAAGCACAAGTCTACTCTTGGGCTTATGGATTATCACATAGTCTTCCTCTAAGAATCTGACATTCGTGCTAACGATTACCTTCTGATCCTTAGGACTATAGAACAGACCACCTTTCATTCCCTTAGGATAGCCAACAAACATGCGTACTTCTGTTCGAGATTCCAACTTATCAGTATCACCCTTCAGCACATGTGCTGGACTACACCAAATGCGAATATGTCCTAGAATGAGCTTTCGTCCAGTCCACAATTCTATGGGAGTAGAAGGGGTTGACTTAGATGGAACCATATTCAGAATATACGTAGCTGTATTTAGAGCATATTATTAGTAGGAGCCCTAGAGCCAATTATGTGATGATTGACTAGAGGCATTTTGTATTATATTATATTATTAATAAAGATATGTTTGGTTATTATACTTACTTTGTATTCTGTACCAAATAACTAAGTATAATAATGTCCTTGTGTAGTAGGTTCATATCTACATTATATCGATTGATTGAATCGATAGTGAAATAATGTAGAGAACACTACACTTAATTATTCCTAGTCAAGCATCAATTATTCAGGGATAATATTGATGAATGGAGACTAGCATGTAGGTCAACTGATGACTTGAGCTAACAAGTCATGGATATGTGATATCAAGTTGACACATGGGTATACATTGGAGAATGTGTACTGAATGACCCACCATGAGAAAGTTTCATAGATTGTCATATGAGTGTCATAGACTTTCTCATGTGACTATTGGTATGAATAGTCCTTAGACCTGAAGTCACTACGGTTCCCTACATAAGGAGTTATGTACTTTGGTATCGTCAAACGTCACTCGTAACTGGGTAGACTATAAAGGCGATCATTGGGTATGTAATGAATTATGCGGAGGGATGTGAGTGATGTAGATGGGATCTATCCCTCCCATATGACGGGAGTGATATCTGTGGGCCCCTTGATCGAGTAGGACTACTAAAACGCATGGTCATGCTCAAATGAGTCAATATGAGATATTGAGCTCATTTGTTTGAGTGAGTCTACTCGGGGATCAAGAAACACAAGATTGATTGAGGATGACACGGCCTATGCCTCATTGGTCAATCTAGATATCATGAATAGAAGGACAAGGTCATACATTATCATAGTCACGGAGGTTTAGTCGGATCGCGACTTTTCTTGTTACTTGGGTAGCAATGATGCATTGCTAGATGCCGCTCATTGCTTATGTGTCTAAAGTGTTTAGGCGCATTGCCAACATCATGAGAACCTATTGGGTCACACACAAAGGACACAATGCTTCGGGAAAGTTGATCGGCAGATCTGAGCCAGAGTTGGGAACTTGGTAGATCTGAGCCCGAGTTGGGAACTCGGGAGATCTGAGCCCGAGTTTGGAACTCGGGAAACCTGAGCCCGAGTTGGGAACTCGAGAGATCTGAGCCCGAGTTAGGAATTCGGGAGACCTGAGCCCGAGTTGGGAACTTGGGAGGTCAGTTCGGGGGACTCGAGTCGGGAACTCGAGAGAGACCGAGTCGGAGCTCGACGGGCCGAGTCGGAGCTCGGCGGGTCGAGTCGGAGCTCGGCGGACCGAGTCGGAACTCAACGGACTGGGTCGGCACTCGACAGACTGGGTCGGAGCTCGACAGACTGGGTCGGGAGCTCGCCACTCAGGAGACTTGGTCGGGAGACCGAGTCGGAAGCCCGAGAGGCTCGGTCGGAGTTGCATGGAGGAAAGAGAAAAGTCTCTTTTCATTGGATGAAAAGATTCTTTTCTTGCATGGGAAAATATGAAGAGCCACATGAACAGATGTGCTCTTTATTGGGAAGCCAAAGAGACACAAACCTCTTCATATTCATGGGATGATTATAAAAGAGGGCCTTGTGACTTTGTGTAGCGACCCGCCTTCTCTACCTTTGACGGATCGTTACTTTATCTACTTCTTGACTCTAATGCATGACTAAGAATGCGGAACTTCTTTTTTTTTTCTTTTAAATTCATCTAGGGATGATATTCTAACTCTAATAGTCATGCATGATACAATGGCATACTTCCTTTCTCTAGAACTTCACTGCAATGGTACCAGTCGACTGCCATCTAACCAGTCGACTGGTATCGGCCACAGAAAGTTTCTGGGCGCGGCACCAGTCGACTGGCCTCTTGGCAGTCGACTGATGCATCGAACAGAAGCTGCCGTTCGATAGGGCAGTCGACTGATACTGAACCAGTCGACTGGCATGCCTGAAAATCTGAATTTCAGAATCTGAATTTCATCTCCAAACATCCACCAAACACATACTTTCGAGCCATACACAAACATAACATCATTTCTATACTCTATACTAGTTTCCTAAACATTTTAGCCAATCAAAACAACTTCATAAACTCGAAATTAGGACTTTCTGCGAGATTTAACAAGTTATGCAAATCTATATAAACTTTATGCTAGAGTTTGTACCAAACTTAACTTCTAACCATTTAAACTCATCCCACAAGGTTCTATAACATCACTAAAGCATTATGGAATATGAATGCAACTTTTCTAAGCATAATTGAGCAATAAAAACTTGATTCAAAAGGAAACTAGCTCTATCTTGGCACATGCATCAATAGCTCCAACAAAGTATCAATATTCAAAACTACTCACACTTCTACTCATCCAATGCAATCATAAGGATATGTATGCTAAATGAAATGACATGGAATCTTTACTTGTGGTTTTAAGACATGCAAAATATCTAAAATGCAATTACTTGGATAAATTCTATATAATCTAACTTAAACTAAGACTCTATAACCAAATGGATTTTTAGTCTTTTATTCCTCTTGTCCCAAGGACCTCTCCAAGGTCAGCCACCACACACACGTCACTCAACATCGCCTTGTCGCCTTCCTTCTGAATTGCTTGCCTTTACCTTTACCTGCAGCAAGAGGAAATGCAACTAGTAAGCATAAAGCTTAGTAAGTACTATCTAGCTCACAAAATCTTGAAATGTGCAAACATGCTTTTTATACAATGTGAAATCACAGGAGATACTTTTATGCTTAAAAGAAAACTAAAACTAGACATGTAGAACTCAAGACATGCATACTCAAGCATTAATAAGTCTCAACTTACTTGTTCTTGGCTTAACTTGAAACTTTAGCAATTCTTTAACTTTAAATCTTTCTTTAACTTTTAGAAAACTACTTTAAACTTTAGAAAACTTTGCTAAATCATATACTTGAAAATAATAACTCACTTGGATCCACTTAAGACGTAAGTACCATCTTATGCGCTTTCCCTAAAAGGTTGGGGTAGCGAGCCACCAATCCTAATAGAGCAGACCTTGGTCTACCAGGGCCAAGACCTTAGAATTGGACACCTGGATTTCTTTAACGACGCCCTTGGACGCCGGGTACTGGCCTTAGAAAGTAAAATACTTACTTTTTCTTATCTTGAATGCCTTGGCATTTTAACGAGCACCTTGTGTGCCCAAATCCCTAAGTCTTGACTTTTGGAGATTTCTTAAGGCCTTGGCCTTTTCTTTTCTTATCTTTATCTTCTCTTTTCTTTTCTCATAACTTTTCTTAGACCCTAACCTCATATAGGGTACTTAATTAAACTTATACAAGCATGAATTAAACTAGAATTACATGCAAAATCATAAACTCAAGGAAAATTGCACTTTAATCTTTTTAACGGGAAAAACTTGCGGAAAACCGCCTCTTACTGCAGGTGAGCAGTACTTACATTGATATCTTGGACTTACAACCAAGAACGGCGTCGGAGGTTCCGGAGAAACTTGGAGTCTCGGAGATTTCTTCGCGCTCACGCGTTCCTCTCGTCGCGGGGATTCCGAATATTGGAAGATCTCTCGGAGGAGAGCCTTGGCCGGCCACCTAGGGCTTGGTGTGGTGTCGCCCAAGAGAGGAGAAAGGGGCGGCGTGCGTGGGTGTTGGGCGAGGAAGGGTTTTGCCGAAAACCAAAAAGAAAATAAAAGAATCACTTAAGTTCCTCTATTTATACCAAGGGGTATTTCGGCCCAACTTATAATCTAACTTAATATTTCTCTATTTTCTTTCAGCACACCCCTGCTGGGGCTCCTGGTTACCCCGACTAACTTAAGTCGTTGATCTCATGGGAGGTCTCGGGTTCAAAACTCATCCAGGCAACTTTTTGCCGAAAATTCTATTTCTTTTAATAAAATACTAAACGGACTCGGAAAATTCCATAAAAATATTCTAAAAATTCCTAAAAATATCCAGAATATTTCTAAAACATTTTTAACTAATTCCAAAGACTTTAAGGACTTAAAATGGAAATTTTGGTGCGTTACACTTTGGATGTCTTCTTCTTCTTGCCTTAGCTTTTCCCCTTCCCTTCCTCTCTTCTTCCTCTCCTCCAACTCTTGGTCGAAACCTTATTGTAAGGTTCTTGGTATTTTCAAGCTACCTCAAGTTGATAGCATAACTAAGGTAGTTCTCCCAAAATTGAGAGATTGTGTCCGTGTGGATATGAATAGAGGCACGGACGCTTGAACGTGTAAGAGATCCGGCGCATCTTGGACGAGCGGGATAACCGAAGGGCACACTTCAAAGGTATAAATAGTAGATAAATCTATTAGATAAATAGCTTTGTATGAGTTTTCTTTCGCATGGATCGCTCGTGGGTTCTTATTTCCGCTGTGTTTTTATTATTTTGTGCCGGGAGAACCCAACACATATCCCCAGAACGAATCAGGTAAATCAGAATAGCTCATCATTGACCTAACCATTTCCATAAGAGTCCTATTCCTTCTTTCTGCAACTCCATTCTGTTGGGGCATACCGAGTGCAGTTAGATGAGACTGGATCTCAGCTTCTGATAAGTATGTCCTAAACTCTCCAAAGAGGTATTCTCCACCACGATCTGATCGTAATGTCTTGATACCTTTATCTTGACGTTTCTCCACATCAGCCTTGAACTCTTTGAACTTATCAAAGCATTCAGACTTGCGGCGCATCAGGTAAATGCATTCATACCTTGAATAATCGTCAATGAAAGTGACGAAGTATTCAAAGCCGCCTCTAGCCTGGATTTACATAGGACCACACAAATCAGAGTGAATCAGTTCTAAAACATCTTTGGCCCTATACCCCTTAGCCTTGAAAGGCCTCTTGGTCATCTTACCTTCCAAGCAAGATTCATAGGTCGGGAGATCCTCCTCCACCAATGAACCCTGGGGTCCATCGGCTATCAACCTCTGAATCCTACTAAGATTAATATGACCAAGCCTAAGGTGCCAAAGATACGCCTGATTCATTCTAGAAGGCTCCTTTCTCTTATTTAAGTTAGATCATGAGCTATTTACTTCAGTTTGTATCATGAGAGTTATTGGTTCTAGAGTATACAGATTGCCGACTATTGTACCCGAACAAATAATCTTTCTATTTCTTTTAATAACAACTTTATTATCAAAAGCAATAGAATATCCATCCTTTATCAACTTAGAAACTGAAATTAAATTCTTTCTAAATGAGGGTACATAAAGGCAATCTCTCAGAACTAATAATTTATTTCTCTCAAAAGATAAATAAAAGGCTCTCACTGCAACTACTGCCACTTCCGTAGCATCGCCCATGTAGACTACGATTTCTCTCTCAGCCAGCCATCGGGTTTCCTTGAACCCTACAGAGTATTGCAGACATGGTCAGTGGCTCCCGTATCTACGCACCAGGTACTAGTAGATAGCACCTCTAAACATGTTTCAACGACTAAGGCTGAAGAATTACCTTTGTCTTGTCGACGGGGGCAATCCGCCCTCCAGTGCCCAGTTTGATTGCACGTGAAGCACTTGCCTTTCGACTTTTTCAGGCTAGCCCGAGGTCCCTGTGAAGCTGCTGCCTTCTTGAACCCTCCTTGTTTCTTCTTCTTCCTGCCTTTTGACAAAGAAGAAGAAACCCTTTGTGTTACTAAGGCCTACGAGTTCTGACGAAAGAGTCCCTCTACCGCCTGGAGTTCTCCTAGCAGTTCACCCAACGTATAATCCTTTTTTTTCATATTATTGTTGAGCCTGAACTGCTCAAAACTCCTAAACAGATATTAGAGTATAATATCGACCTGGGATTCCCCGTCGATCTGTGCTCCCAGTACGTCAATCTCATTGAGGTGAGCCATCATTTTTAGGTCATGATCCCTCATGGGTGTCCCTTCGACCATAGTGGTCGTCATCAGACTCTTCATCGCAGACTGCCTAGCAGCTCAACCTTGGTGTCCGAAGAGATGTTTGAGATTCAGCATCATATCACTAGCAGTGGGGCATGGCCTGATGCTGATGTTGCAACACATTCGACATAGATTCCAGAATGTAGTACAGCGCCATCTCATCTGCCGTGACCCACTTCTTGTAACGCTGTTTCAACTCTTCACCGGAGTCTTCTCTTGGCCTTTCCGGGCATTCCTCGAAGAGTACAAATTTATACTCTTAAGCAGTGAGGACAATGTCTAGGTTCCTTTTCCAGGCTATGTAGTTTGGGTCAGTAAGTTTATTTTCTTTAAGAATGGTGGCTACTGGATTAAAGGCCATTATGAAAAACCTGAGAATCACAACATGCACTACTTTAGAAATCAAAAATAAATTGATTCCTCAAAACAATTAATTTTCGAAATCGACCAACATCTCAAACACCGAGAATTTGCATGCCATGTTAGTGTAGACGTATACAAACCCTACATTATTTCAAGAAGGTTTTACCCATTAATCTTATTATCTTGTCAACCTAACTTTTTGACAAGTAAGACTAATAGTTGGTCAACTTCGACCTTACAAATTATTAACAGTGACTCCATTGGGGAGGATACTAATAATTTTATCTAAGTGTTTACCATTGCACGACACTAAGATAATTAATTAGGATTATGCGCCTTCCGTTGGGGAAGTACATACACTCTTCTATAATCCTCTATAATCTTTTTTGAACTTGTGATCCGCAGAACAAGCCTATTCGATGTGGAGGAAGGCACTTAGAGCCAATGCGCGGATTTGTTCGCATCACATATCAGATTGCAATGGAGGTCGTGGGACCCTTAGGGTCCCACTCCCACTTAGTAATTTATTTCGAGGAATTTTAACTTAGCACAACCACACAACCAAGCACATAACCAAAAATATGACAAATGCAGAAAATCCTAGATTTTTCAACTTTCATGGCCCTTGGTCTTTAATGCACCGCCAGTCGTGTCGTCACTTCGTCCACTCCTTCCTTCCTTCTACACAAGATACCTTGAGGGATCGGCGAGCCGAAATGACTAGCTAATTATTTTTTACATCATCAATCCTATACTCCACGAAGGAGTGTACATGAAAACTAGATCGAATGTAAAATAAAAAGCTTGGCTAAACATGTGTCGTATTTAATTACAAGAATTAAATACCTAGCCTTGTCAATCCCGAGGATTAATTAATTACAAAAATTTTGCATAACCATCACACACATCAATCATTTTGGCCATGAAGTTGGAATCTCGTGCCTGCAACACAAAGTTAGCCTACGCACATCCAAGCATCATCCAGCAAAATAAAATGTATGAAAATGCAAAAATTAACCAATCCTAAACACACAAAGACGGAAACCTCTGCTCTGATACCAATTGTTGGGTACGGCTTGGTGGGTTTTCTAAGTGAATACTCAGTCATTTTGAGAGACCTCTCCATGTCTACGGATTAAAAAATTAATCTGAATGGAGACTCGTCTCCCAACGACCATCTCGTGTCGTATCGAATGATCCAAATCACAACTCGGGCAATAACAAAAATCGTCCTTGTGATTTGCTCAACCATTCGACCGCGGAAAAGGCGACGAGTTGATCGCCGACTTTTGTGTTTATGGTCAGGGTTCAGTGAATTAATATCAATGATACGAAATCAAATTAATAAACTAACACACATAAAATGACAAGGTAAATGAATAAGGCACATAAAAGACATAAGGATAATGTATGGAGATTGGAAAGATTTATACCTTTCTGATCACCTCGCGGTCATCTACCTTATGTCCCTCCCTTCATGGACGTCGTGTGGGTGACGATCTACCATGAACCGAGATCACCAAGGCCTATCTTTCTTCTTCTCTTTTCACTAGCCAAACCCTAACTCCACAAAGGAGTTGCGCCGGCCACCTCCTCCAACTATGGTTGCGCCTTCGGCTATCCATGGCCACCTGACGTCGCTGGCCACCGAATAGCAACCAAGTAGGAGATAGAGAAGAAGATGGAGAGGAACGAACCTCTCCTTCCAACTCAAAACCTGATCAAAATCCTTTCCCTCTCAGCCTTGCGCCGCCAGCCATGCACCGCCGCCGAGACCTCCTTGCGCTGCCCCTTTCCGGCCGCCGGCTCCTCCTCTCTCTCACAGACGCTCTGTAACGACCCGTAAAATCCTTTCAATATTTTTCTTGAAAATATTGATTATGCCTATATGGATTCGTGAGTAACATAGGAATAATAGTATGAACCTTAGCATGATTCCTTATATGGATTAAAAGCTAAGTACTAAGGGGCCTTACATGGACTCTTCTAGTACCATGGTCATTAGTGGAGCTTAGGTAGAATTTAACATAAATGGAAATGGGTTTCAATTAGGAAGATTAGCATAACTCTTGGTGGGCCTTATGTGGGCCTTGCCAAAAATAAAAGAAAAAGGAATAAAAATAAAGTGCATGCGCCAAGGATTGAACCTTGGACCTAGAGTCTCATCATGCATGTACTAACCAATTCACCTAACAAGGGAGTGCTAGTGTAAAAGGAAGAGGATTTTAGTTGAGGCTAAGGGAAGTGAAGAGTCACCATGAGAGGAGACACCATGCCTCTTCACTTGCCCCTACACCTAGTATAAAAGGAGTAGATGAGAAGGGAAGAGACACTTGAGTTATTGCTTTCTCATTTCTTCATCCACCAAGGCTCTTCCTCTCCCTCTCCTTCGTCCTTCTAGCCGAAACCCACAAAGGGTTTTCCCATTGGAAAAGCTTCACAGGAAGACTTCTTCTTCAAGATCCAAGGGCTTCCTACAAGGCTACAAGGACTAGAGGTGATCTAAGGTCAAGAAAGTCTTCATCCTCTTCTCTATTTAAGGTCTAAAACCAAGATAACAAGGGTAAGACTCCCTCACCTGTGGTATAATAGTTTTGATGTTATCTATCATGATTTAAGGTTTTGTTGGGCTCTATGTTGAGGTGCCTACAACTTTCGGCCAAGGAAGTTTATGGGTCTAGGATGATGTTAAAAATCTCATGTATGCATTCTAATGTTTTCTCATGATAAATAAAGAGTAAATGACGAGTTGTGGAATTTTTGTAGCACCCTAAGACCCCCCTACAAGTTTCGGCCACTTCCCTATTTCTAGGGTTAGGATTAGATCTAACCCTCCAAGCATGTATACTATGAATCCCTATGATATAATGAATGTTAATTGTAAATTTTATGAATGTTTCATGGACTTATTGCTCTTTTAGGGTTTCGGCCAAGGCATGATTTAGAGCTAGAAGTTAGGGATTAGATCCAATCAAGGGTTCTAATGGCTTCTCATGGTATTGTATGTATTGCATTAGATGTTGATTTTGACCTATATGAATTTTTCCATGGGCTTGTAGGCCTTTAGGGTTTCGGCCAAGACCCAACCTAGGGCTAAGAAATTAGGGTTAGCTCCAACTATGGGTCCTAATAGTTTCCTATGGCATTATAGGTAATGTATGGGCTTTTCCTTACTTAGGGTATCTCACATGTGTTGGGACCGGGTGCATGTTGACAAGGATACGGGTTCGTAAAATTTTAAATTTTTACGTGCAGCGGAAGAATTAGCATAACATAATTTCTCAAATTACTTTAACCACGTATCTAGCATGCAACCTTATGATGTGTTGACATGATCATAAATTAAAACTTTGTGGAAAAGTAAACTAATTTACTAAGTACCTCGTATAACTCGAAGTAAGGGACGAGATCCAACCGTAGCGTCCCTTGGAAGCTCCGCCTCTATTCGCGTCCACGCCGAGTTCTCTTCGAGATGACTTCGCAAAGTCACGAGTTTTGTGCCGACGAGAACTACTAGATTCTCTAAAGGCACAACTAGAACAACAAGAGAAAAGAATGGAAACTAACCAACAAGAAACGGAATCAAAATTTCGGGAAGAGAGGAGTTGCGATCCGCTTCTTCTTCTTCTTGTATGGCTCCTCCTTGGTGGATGTTGCTCACGCCAACTTCTTGGAGATGAGGGTGCACCGACCCTAGGAGGAGTAGGTTGGGCGCCGGCCCTAAGGGGAAGAGAGAGGGAGAGAAAAAGAGAGAGAGAGGGAGAGAACTAATCTCTTGATTACTCTATTGATTGGAATTCAAGGCTAGCCTTGGTTCCTTTATATAGTAACCTCTCCTTTGCCAAGTCTCCCTCTTAACAGAATTTTTATAAGAAATTTATCCTATAAATTCTCTTATTAATTATTCTGTTTAAGCCAAATTTTATTATAACTAACTTTATAATAAAACAAATACCTTCTCTCCTTTTATTATGGAATAAATTTTATAAATTTTCTTATTATGGAAAAATCAATTCATAATTGATTTTATAAAATAAAATTAAACCATTTAAAGTTTATTTTAATCTCCATAAAAAGAATAAATTTATTATATAAATTTTTTTTTATCATGGAAAAATCAATTCATAATTGATTTTATAAAATAAAATAAACCAATCCATGGTTCATTTTAATTTCCATAAAAAGAATAAATTTATTATATAAATTTTTCTTATCATGGAAAAATTAATTCATAATTGATTTTATAAAATAAAAAATAAACCATTTAAAGTTTATTTTAATTTCCATGAAAACAAATTTATTTATCCATAATTTTATAAAACAAATCGCTCTTGATTTATTTTATAATTTAAACCAAATAAATTGGTTTCTCCCCTTTGTATTGGTCGACCAAACCAAGAGGGTGGACACCCTCTTTGGCTGGCCAAACCGAGCCGAACCCATCGCGAATTAAACACATTTAATTCACCCAATAAGTCTTCAAAAGACTTAGTCATTTTTAGCTTCCGTTGCGCCTCTGATAAATTCAGATTCGACTTATTTCTCTTGATCGGAAAATCCAATTTTCTACTCGTTTTAAATCCCTCGGATTACTCGTAGTGCGTGTGACTAAATAGGCTTTCGATTTATGTTGGCCGTCTATAATCAACCAATTATAGAACGATCATGAGTGGCACCTAGTAGTACATCATGGCCCCCAATTAATCGAAAGATCAACGGTTGACCTCAGAAGTAATTCTGAAACCCTTCAGCAGCTCTAATGAATCGTGCCCCATTCCCTTCACCACCTTATGTTGGTGCAAGTTGCATCAATGATGTTCTCCTTTATGTGTTTTAATGTTTGACAATGTACTTAAGTCAGTAATATGTTGAACAGACAAAGGGGAGCGAAGGAGAAGTAACCTAAGCCTGAGAAAAGTCCTAGTTAAGCTTGGCATGGAAACCCTAAGACCTAGCGAAGGGCTGCTAAGCTCTGGCGAAAGGCTAGCGAAGGGCTGCTAGGCTCTGGCGAAGGGTTGCCAGAAAGAAAAGACCTAGCGAAGGGCTGCTAGGCACCTAACGAAGGGCTGTCAGGAAAATAAGTCCTAGCGAAGGGCTGCTAGGCAACTGACGAAGGGTTGTCAGGGGAACAAGTCCTAGCGAAGGGCTGCTGGGCACCTGACGAAGGGCAGTCAGGGAAACAAGACCTAGCGAAGGGCTGCTAGGCACCAAGCGAAGGGATGCTTGATATCCAAGACCTAGCGAAGGGCGGCTAGGCAAAAGTCCACCCGAAGGACTGGGCGGCAACCATCTCCTAAAAGGAGTAGGTGAAAGGCGCTTGCTCGGGGGTAGGAGTTTGCGTCGGTTCGACCTAGGATTGTGTGCCAATCCGAAGTCCGAACCAAGTCCTTAAGCCTAACATTGTATGTATATGTGCTTTGTATTTGTGTATCTTGTAGGTACCAAGAACCGGAGACAAAGCAACTTGCTGAAAAAGGCTGTTCGGGGCGCCCGGAGCGTCCGGGGCGCCCCCAGGTAGTACTAAAACATGCAGTTTCGTGATGCAGTAAAAACAGGTGTCAACCGGGGCGCCCGGAGCGTCCGGGGCGCCCCCAGGCAGTACTATACATGCAGCAAACGTGTGTTTGCAGAACAGGTGTCAACCGGGGCGCCCGGAGCGTCCGGGGCGCCCTGATTAGTAGCTGTTTTGCTGTTTCGAAGCCAGAACACAGGATAAGCCCTCAAGGGGGCACCCGGGTCATCCGGGGCGCCCTGGTCAAAGTTCTTATCACCTGCGGTGAAGTAGGCGTGAAGATAAGAATTGACCGAGTCTTCCGGGGCGCCCCCGTCGACCAGGGCGCCCCCAGGAGGGCTATAAAAGGGGCTTCGACCCCTCTGCTTCTAACACACTTTCCAACTTTGAATCTGTTCATTCTGACTGACGACAACGCGCTAAAGACGAGGTTCTGCGACCGGGAGGCTCCAGGAGGAAGTGCGCGGCACTTCGGAGGTCCAGATCGGCCGAACTTCACACTTTGTGTTTGGTTTGCAATTAATTACAGTATTTATTTTTCCATATTATTGCTTGTAATATTGCACTGTAAGTCGGGTTTCTCCGCCTCCGGAAATTCCGGAAAGGAGACTATTAGTGGACTCAACGCCGAGTACATAGGCCTTGGACGTACTGACCCTGGGGGGTTGGGAACCAAGTAAATAAACCTGCCGTGTCCCCTGTTTTGTTTTCTTTTATTTTATTTTTATGTTTCCGCTGCACTAACGCACTGAGTCCAGAAGTCTTACGAAAGATTTACAAAAGATTTACGAAAGTTTTCACGATCGATATTCACCCCCCCTCTATCGACTGCACCGGTCCAACAAGTGGTATCAGAGCCGAGCCGCTCTTCACCGGACTAACCGCCGGCGGAGCAACGACGCCAGGAGTTGAGGGGGACCCCAGGGGTGAATCAGGTACAATTTTTTTTAATGTCTAATTTTAAATTGCATATTATTTGTTTCACGTGCAGGGAGAGAGGGCACTATAAAAATCAGTGCCCTACTCGTAAGACTCGGTCTACACCACCGGCGGCGAAGGAGGTACCAGCGCCAGGAGTCCGAAAGAACAAGGAACATGTACAATGTTTCAAATGCGAGAAGTACGGACACTACAAAAACAAGTGTCCGGCGAAGGTACGGAAAATTTATGTTCCGAAAATTTTTCCTACAATTTTTTGTGATAATTTAGTTAATTTTTCTAATAAATTAGAATTACTGCATAATAAAATTAGCCTTTTGCATGATAAGTTAGAAAATAAAGATATGACTAAAATATCAGAAATTAATTGTTTAATTCAAAATATAAATTCAAAAATTAATAAAATTAATTCTGATAATTATTCTGATAAAATCAATTCTGATAATATTACTGACAATTTTAATTCAGAAAAAGTTAATCCTAAGGATAACTCCGAATTTGAATTTGAAAACCTTAAGGATAATTCTGAGGATAAACATGATTTTATTGAAAATTATTCTGAGGATAAACATGATTTTATTGAAAATTATTTTGAGGATAAACAAGATTTAATTGAAAATTATTCTGAGGATAAAAATGATTTTATTCTTGATAATAATTTAATTATAGATAATCCTCAAGACTACTATAAAACCTTAACTAGTGGCCCATTTTACTCCACACACTTTGAGGATATTGATTTTGAGGAGGAAATGGAATTTTCTAAGATTAGGGCCATAATTAATGAAAATTACAAAGGATCAAATAAATCAAAATTAATAGAAAAATTCGGAAAGAAAAATAAAAACGAAGAAGAAATTTTCGAAATAATGAAAATGATGAATTTAAACCCACAACTGTTAATTAAACCTTAGTTAAATCTTAATTAATTCAGTTAAATCAATTAAATCTTAATTAATTCAATTAAATCTTAATTAAATCAATTAAATCTTAATTAATTAAAAAAATCTTAATTAAACTTCAATTAAATCAATTTAATTCAATTAAACTTCAATTAAATCAATTTAATCAAATTAAATTTCAATTAAATCAATTTAATTCAATTTAACTTCAATTAAATCAATTTAATTAAATTAAACTTCAATTAAATCAATTTAATTCAATTAAATCTCAATTAAATCAATTTAATTCAATTAAACTTCAATTAAAGCAACAAATAATTCGAATTAATCCACTTAAAATCAATTAAATTCAATTAAATTCGATCCACTTAAATTAAATTCAATTAAATTCAAATAATTCGAATTAATCCACTTAAATTCAATTAAATTCAATTAAATTCAAATAATTCAAATTAATCCACTTAAATTCAATTAAATTCAAATAATTCGAATTAATCCACTTAAATTCAATTAAATTCAATTAAATTCAAATAATTCAAATTAATCCACTTAAATTCAATTCAAATTAATTCAATTAAATCTTAATTAATCAAATTAATTCAATTAAATCTTAATTAATCAAATTAATTCAGTTAAATCTTAATTAATTCAATTAAATCTTAATTAAATCAATTAAATCTTAATTAATTCAAATAAATCTTAATTAATTCAATTAATCAAATCAATTCAATTAAACTTTAATTAATCTAATTAACTTTAATTAATTAATTTAATTCAATTAAAATTCAATTAAATCAATTTAATTCAAATAAACTTCAATTAAATCAATTTAATTCAATTAAACTTCAATTAAATCAATTTAATTCAAATTAACTCAATTTTAATTCAACAAAATACAATTAAAATCTTAAATCACTTAAACCTGAACCAAACTAAAACCTTACCCAAACCGTAACAATTAATTCAATAAAATCAAATATGTCAAAGTGGGTTGACATATTCGCAGGTTCACACGATATGTATCAAATCGAGAATTTGATACATTCTTAGAAACAAAAATAAAATGTCTTGACTTGTTTGACTCATGCATAATTGTCATGCCATGCATTTGCTATTTTCCTTTAAAATATATATGACATGTCATTCATATTTAATTTTTATGCATAATTTAGAAAGGTCATAAGAAAAAGATAATTGAAATTTGGCAACATAGTATTGGGAGGAGGTGAGATGATAGTACGTTGGGGAAACCAACTCTAATAAGATCAAGTCTACTTGGTCTCTTTAGACTGGTGAAACCAGTCGAAGCTACCGATCCAAGACCCAAGCTAGTTAGACCAGAAAATGACCTAATTTAATTTGAAAATGAAATTTCATTAAAAGGCTTTGTCAAGGAAATGGTGGATGATCCCATAAGGCTACGGCCAAAGAAGGCCTAGTGCCTCGCCAAGACCTGGAAGCCAATTTCTGAAATTCAAATTCAAATTATCTTTTGTCAAATTCGAATCTAACACAAATTTCAATTAAATCTTAGATTTAATAATGGAAAATGATTCAAGCATCTCACAATACACCTATAAGGCAATCATGCTTGTTGTATTGATACATCTAAAATGGGTGAGATGTTAAGGACTAATGAATTGAAAAATATTTTTCAAAATTGTTTTTCAAAATTGTTAGAATATTTTCCTAAAAATATATTTTTCAAAATAGAGCTTTAACATAATAATATTTTTATGGAATTCATGCTTGTTTGATTGATTATATATATTACACATTTTTCAAAAAAGGTATATTGTTTTAAAAAATTGATTGACTCACGCAATTAGACACAAGCCTCTTAGGACAACACTAAAGTTCCTTAGGGCACTTAGATAGAGTCAAACGGCATTAATGCAGGGGGAGTGCTTTTCATATTTTTCAAACTGCACTTTAAAAACATTACTATTATTTGAAAATATCTTTTCGAAAATCATGCTTTAATCATTATCACTTGTGGCTATTCGAAAAAGATTTTACCTATTGCAAAAATCAAATGTTTACCTGTTCTTTTGATTCTGATAAACCCTAAAGACACAGAGGAAGGTCCACTTCATAATCTAAAAAGGACTCCTAGGATGTGTCAGATTTAGGGGGAGTCTGAGTCAAATTTTTTTCAAGTCTTAAACTATTTTTTATTATTAGAAAATTCCTTTGATTTGAATCAAACCTTAAGACTCAAAGGAAGAGTACTTGTGGTCAACAATCTTCCCAGGACTGAGTCAAGTTTAGGGGGAGGTCAAATTAAAAGAATTATTCAATTACATGCTTTTAAAATACTAAAAATCTATGTTTTTCAAAATACCACTTGTTAAAATTTGTGTGACTTATGAAATGATTTTGAAATAATAGTTACTTAGGTTGGAAAATTCCCAGGACACTTAGGAAATGTCCTTGTGGTCAACAAGGTTTCCTAGGATAGTGTCAGACTGGAAAATAGACCAAGTTAAGTAAAATATTAGATCTTCAAAATTCACACAGTTTTTCAGCACATACTTTGTGAAATATTATCATTTTTCTTAAAAATTTATAATAATATTTACTTGTTTGAAAACTTTCCAGGACACTTAGGAAATGCCCTTGTGGTCAACAAGGTTTCCTAGGATGGTGTCAGACTGGAAAAGAAACTCAATCAAGTAAAATATTTTCAAAAAAAAATACTTATGTCTTTCAAAACTAATATTCTTAATTTAAAAAAAAATATTTTCAAATGTATTGTTAAGTACTTAATTTCTCAAAAAATATACTTATATTTTTTCAAAAAGGGATTTAAATAATCTTTTAAAAGTACTTGCACTCCTTATAAATCATCTTTTCAAAGTACATATATTTTAAACCTAGAGCATTTTTCAAATTTATGCAATTTTTTAAAAACAAAATTGCACTAAGTATTTTCAAAACAAAAATTCAAAGTTTTTTATTGTTGATGCAAGTTTTTTTGATGCATGACAAAGGGGGAGAGAGTGCTTAAGTTAGAATTTTTTTTCAGTTAGAAATTTTTTACTCTCCCAAAACCTATACCTTTTATTCTATCCCAAGGATAGCAATTTAGCCCCTTAAACCAATCTAACTTAAGTTATTGTCAAACATCAAAAAGGGGGAGATTGTTGGTGCAAGTTGCATCAATGATGTTCTCCTTTATGTGTTTTAATGTTTGACAATGTACTTAAGTCAGTAATATGTTGAACAGACAAAGCGGAGCGAAGGAGAAGTAACCTAAGCCTGAGAAAAGTCCTAGTTAAGCTAGGCATGGAAACCCTAAGACCTAGCGAAGGGCTGCTAAGCTCTGGCGAAAGGCTGCCAAAATGAAAAAGACCTAGCGAAGGGCTGCTAGGCTCTGGCGAAGGGTTGCTAGAAAGAAAAGACCTAGCGAAGGGCTGCTAGGCACCTAACGAAGGGCTGTCAGGAAAATAAGTCCTAGCGAAGGGCTGCTAGGCAACTGATGAAGGGTTGTCAGGGGAACAAGTCCTAGCGAAGGGCTGCTGGGCACCTGACGAAGGGCAGTCAGGGAAACAAGACCTAGCGAAGGGCTGCTAGGCACCAAGCGAAGGGATGCTTGATATCCAAGACCTAGCGAAGGGCGGCTAGGCAAAAGTCCACCCGAAGGACTGGGCGGCAACCATCTCCTAAAAGGATTAGGTGAAAGGCGCTTTCTCGGGGGTAGGAGTTTGCGTCGGTTCGACCTAGGATTGTGTGCCAATCCGAAGTCCGAACCAAGTCCTTAAGCCTAACATTGTATGTATATGTGCTTTGTATTTGTGTATCTTGTAGGTACCAAGAACCGGAGACAAAGCAAGTTGCTGAAAAAGGCTGTTCGGGGCGCCCGGAGCGTCCGGGGCGCCCCCAGGTAGTACTAAAACATGCAGTTTCGTGATGCAGTAAAAACAGGTGTCAACCGGGGCGCCCGGAGCATCCGGGGCTCCCCCAGGCAGTACTATACATGCAGCAAACGTGTGTTTGCAGAACAGGTGTCAACCGGGGCGCCCGGAGCGTCCGGGGCGCCCTGATTAGTAGCTGTTTTGCTGTTTCGAAGCCAGAACACAGGATAAGCCCTCAAGGGGGCACCCGGGTCATCCGGGGCGCCCTGGTCAAAGTTCTTATCACCTGCGGTGAAGTAGGCGTGAAGATAAGAATTGACCGAGTCTTCCGGGGCGCCCCCGTCGACCAGGGCGCCCCCAGGAGGGCTATAAAAGGGGCTTCGACCCCTCTGCTTCTAACACACTTTCCAACTTTGAATCTGTTCATTCCGACTGACGACAACGCGCTAAAGACGAGGTTCTGCGACCGGGAGGCTCCAGGAGGAAGTGCGCGGCACTTCGGAGGTCCAGATCGGCCGAACTTCACACTTTGTGTTTGGTTTGCAATTAATTACAGTATTTATTTTTCCATATTATTGCTTGTAATATTGCACTGTAAGTCGGGTTTCTCCGCCTCCGGAAATTCCGGAAAGGAGACTATTAGTGGACTCAACGCCGAGTACATAGGCCTTGGACGTACTGACCCTGGGGGGTTGGGAACCAAGTAAATAAACCTGCCGTGTCCCCTGTTTTGTTTTCTTTTATTTTATTTTTATGTTTCCGCTGCACTAACGCACTGAGTCCAGAAGTCTTACGAAAGATTTACAAAAGATTTACGAAAGTTTTCACGATCGATATTCACCCCCCCTCTATCGACTGCACCGGTCCAACAAGTGGTATCAGAGCCGAGCCGCTCTTCACCGGACTAACCGCCGGCGGAGCAACGACGCCAGGAGTTGAGGGGGACCCCAGGGGTGAATCAGGTACAATTTTTTTTAATGTCTAATTTTAAATTGCATATTATTTGTTTCACGTGCAGGGAGAGAGGGCACTATAAAAATCAGTGCCCTACTCGTAAGACTCGGTCTACACCACCGGCGGCGAAGGAGGTACCAGCGCTAGGAGTTCGAAAGAACAAGGAACATGTACAATGTTTCAAATGCGAGAAGTACGGACACTACAAAAACAAGTGTCCGGCGAAGGTACGGAAAATTTATGTTCCGAAAATTTTTCCTACAATTTTTTGTGATAATTTAGTTAATTTTTCTAATAAATTAGAATTACTGCATAATAAAATTAGCCTTTTGCATGATAAGTTAGAAAATAAAGATATGACTAAAATATCAGAAATTAATTGTTTAATTCAAAATATAAATTCAAAAATTAATAAAATTAATTCTGATAATTATTCTGATAAAATCAATTCTGATAATATTACTGACAATTTTAATTCAGAAAAAGTTAATCCTAAGGATAACTCCGAATTTGAATTTGAAAACCTTAAGGATAATTCTGAGGATAAACATGATTTTATTGAAAATTATTCTAAGGATAAACATGATTTTATTGAAAATTATTTTGAGGATAAACAAGATTTAATTGAAAATTATTCTGAGGATAAAAATGATTTTATTCTTGATAATAATTTAATTATAGATAATCCTCAAGACTACTATAAAACCTTAACTAGTGGCCCATTTTACTCCACACACTTTGAGGATATTGATTTTGAGGAGGAAATGGAATTTTCTAAGATTAGGGCCATAATTAATGAAAATTACAAAGGATCAAATAAATCAAAATTAATAGAAAAATTCGGAAAGAAAAATAAAAACGAAGAAGAAATTTTCGAAATAATGAAAATGATGAATTTAAACCCACAACTGTTAATTAAACCTTAGTTAAATCTTAATTAATTCAGTTAAATCAATTAAATCTTAATTAATTCAATTAAATCTTAATTAAATCAATTAAATCTTAATTAATTAAAAAAATCTTAATTAAACTTCAATTAAATCAATTTAATTCAATTAAACTTCAATTAAATCAATTTAATCAAATTAAATTTCAATTAAATCAATTTAATTCAATTTAACTTCAATTAAATCAATTTAATTAAATTAAACTTCAATTAAATCAATTTAATTCAATTAAATCTCAATTAAATCAATTTAATTCAATTAAACTTCAATTAAAGCAACAAATAATTCGAATTAATCCACTTAAAATCAATTAAATTCAATTAAATTCGATCCACTTAAATTAAATTCAATTAAATTCAAATAATTCGAATTAATCCACTTAAATTCAATTAAATTCAATTAAATTCAAATAATTCAAATTAATCCACTTAAATTCAATTAAATTCAAATAATTCGAATTAATCCACTTAAATTCAATTAAATTCAATTAAATTCAAATAATTCAAATTAATCCACTTAAATTCAATTCAAATTAATTCAATTAAATCTTAATTAATCAAATTAATTCAATTAAATCTTAATTAATCAAATTAATTCAGTTAAATCTTAATTAATTCAATTAAATCTTAATTAAATCAATTAAATCTTAATTAATTCAAATAAATCTTAATTAATTCAATTAAACAAATCAATTCAATTAAACTTTAATTAATCTAATTAACTTTAATTAATTAATTTAATTCAATTAAAATTCAATTAAATCAATTTAATTCAAATAAACTTCAATTAAATCAATTTAATTCAATTAAACTTCAATTAAATCAATTTAATTCAAATTAACTCAATTTTAATTCAACAAAATACAATTAAAATCTTAAATCACTTAAACCTGAACCAAACTAAAACCTTACCCAAACCGTAACAATTAATTCAATAAAATCAAATATGTCAAAGTGGGTTGACATATTCGCAGGTTCACACGATATGTATCAAATCGAGAATTTGATACATTCTTAGAAATAAAAATAAAATGTCTTGACTTGTTTGACTCATGCATAATTGTCATGCCATGCATTTGCTATTTTCCTTTAAAATATATGACATGTCATTCATATTTAATTTTTATGCATAATTTAGAAAGGTCATAAGAAAAAGATAATTGAAATTTGGCAACATAGTATTGGGAGGAGGTGAGATGATAGTACGTTGGGGAAACCAACTCTAATAAGATCAAGTCTACTTGGTCTCTTTAGACTGGTGAAACCAGCCGAAGCTACCGATCCAAGACCCAAGCTAGTTAGACCAGAAAATGACCTAATTTAATTTGAAAATGAAATTTCATTAAAAGGCTTTGTCAAGGAAAGGGTGGATGATCCCATAAGGCTACGGCTAAAGAAGGCCTAGTGCCTCGCCAAGACCTGGAAGCCAATTTCTGAAATTCAAATTCAAATTATCTTTTGTCAAATTCGAATCTAACACAAATTTCAATTAAATCTTAGATTTAATAATGGAAAATGATTCAAGCATCTCACAATACACCTATAAGGCAATCATGCTTGTTGTATTGATACATCTAAAATGGGTGAGATGTTAAGGACTAATGAATTGAAAAATATTTTTCAAAATTGTTTTTCAAAATTGTTAGAATATTTTCCTAAAAATATATTTTTCAAAATAGAGCTTTAACATAATAATATTTTTATGGAATTCATGCTTGTTTGATTGATTATATATATTACACATTTTTCAAAAAAGGTATATTGTTTTAAAAAATTGATTGACTCACGCAATTAGACACAAGCCTCTTAGGACAACACTAAAGTTCCTTAGGGCACTTAGATAGAGTCAAACGGCATTAATGCAGGGGGAGTGCTTTTCATATTTTTCAAACTGCACTTTAAAAACATTACTATTATTTGAAAATATCTTTTCGAAAATCATGCTTTAATCATTATCACTTGTGGCTATTCGAAAAAGATTTTACCTATTGCAAAAATCAAATGTTTACCTGTTCTTTTGATTCTGATAAACCCTAAAGACACAGAGGAAGGTCCACTTCATAATCTAAAAAGGACTCCTAGGATGTGTCAGATTTAGGGGGAGTCTGAGTCAAATTTTTTTCAAGTCTTAAACTATTTTTTATTATTAGAAAATTTCTTTGATTTGAATCAAACCTTAAGACTCAAAGGAAGAGTACTTGTGGTCAACAATCTTCCCAGGACTGAGTCAAGTTTAGGGGGAGGTCAAATTAAAAGAATTATTCAATTACATGCTTTTAAAATACTAAAAATCTATGTTTTTCAAAATACCACTTGTTAAAATTTGTGTGACTTATGAAATGATTTTGAAATAATAGTTACTTAGGTTGGAAAATTCCCAGGACACTTAGGAAATGTCCTTGTGGTCAACAAGGTTTCCTAGGATAGTGTCAGACTGGAAAATAGACCAAGTTAAGTAAAATATTAGATCTTCAAAATTCACACAGTTTTTCAGCACATACTTTGTGAAATATTATCATTTTTCTTAAAAATTTATAATAATATTTACTTGTTTGAAAACTTTCCAGGACACTTAGGAAATGCCCTTATGGTCAACAAGGTTTCCTAGGATGGTGTCAGACTGGAAAAGAAACTCAATCAAGTAAAATATTTTCAAAAAAAAATACTTATGTCTTTCATAACCAATATTCTTAATTTAAAAAAAAAATATTTTCAAATGTATTGTTAAGTACTTAATTTCTCAAAAAATATACTTATATTTTTTCAAAAAGGGATTTAAATAATCTTTTAAAAGTACTTGCACTCCTTACAAATCATCTTTTCAAAGTACTTATATTTTAAACCTAGAGCATTTTTCAAATTTATGCAATTTTTTTAAAAACAAAATTGCACTAAGTATTTTCAAAACAAAAATTCAAAGTTTTTTATTGTTGATGCAAGTTCTTTTGATGCATGACAAAGGGGGAGAGAGTGCTTAAGTTAGAATTTTTTTTCAGTTAGAAATTTTTTACTCTCCCAAAACCTATACCTTTTATTCTATCCCAAGGATAGCAATTTAGCCCCTTAAACCAATCTAACTTAAGTTATTGTCAAACATCAAAAAGGGGGAGATTGTTGGTGCAAGTTGCATCAATGATGTTCTCCTTTATGTGTTTTAATGTTTGACAATGTACTTAAGTCAGTAATATGTTGAACAGACAAAGCGGAGCGAAGGAGAAGTAACCTAAGCCTGAGAAAAGTCCTAGTTAAGCTAGGCATGGAAACCCTAAGACCTAGCGAAGGGCTGCTAAGCTCTGGCGAAAGGCTGCCAAAACGAAAAAGACCTAGCGAAGGGCTGCTAGGCTCTGGCGAAGGGTTGCTAGAAAGAAAAGACCTAGCGAAGGGCTGCTAGGCACCTAACGAAGGGCTGTCAGGAAAATAAGTCCTAGCGAAGGGCTGCTAGGCAACTGACGAAGGGTTGTCAGGGGAACAAGTCCTAGCGAAGGGCTGCTGGGCACCTGACGAAGGGCAGTCAGGGAAACAAGACCTAGCGAAGGGCTGCTAGGCACCAAGCGAAGGGATGCTTGATATCCAAGACCTAGCGAAGGGCGGCTAGGCAAAAGTCCACCCGAAGGACTGGGCGGCAACCATCTCCTAAAAGGAGTAGGTGAAAGGCGCTTTCTCGGGGGTAGGAGTTTGCGTCGGTTCGACCTAGGATTGTGTGCCAATCCGAAGTCCGAACCAAGTCCTTAAGCCTAACATTGTATGTATATGTGCTTTGTATTTGTGTATCTTGTAGGTACCAAGAACCGGAGACAAAGCAAGTTGCTGAAAAAGGCTGTTCGGGGCGCCCGGAGCGTCCGGGGCGCCCCCAGGTAGCCCAAGTAAATCTTTTGTAAATCTTTCGTAAGACTTACAAAAGATTTACGAAAGTTTTCACGATCGATATTCACCCCCCCCCCTCTATCGACTGCACCGGTCCAACACCTTATACCCGCTTGGTTCAGGACATGGTCTGATTGTGTCAGTCCCCACTAGACTGACTACGTCACACCTAGCCCAAGTAATGTCTTTCTCGTCCTTTGGATTTCTAATTACTCTCATGTATTTAAGAGACTCATACTCTAAACATGATATGCTCTGGCCAGAGGCTTTGAGTAACAATCCGACGATAGGCCTGGGTATACATCTCCTCGCAAGGAGTGGTGAATCCTTTGTTGGCTGTTCAAACATCTTCGGGCACTTCGGCTTATACCCAATCATCCTGGGTCCACACCTCCTTGGAGATGCTTGCTTAAGATGTTAAAGTATAAGTCTCCATGACCAAGATGACTTGAACACCGCAAGTCAAAGGAACATCGCACTTAAGCTACAGTAATAACTTCATTGACATATCTTTATAGATAACCATATGAAGTTTTACAGCTAGTCACTCCAATGAACTAGTTCCCTTAACTAGCATCCATGTTTATCTCCGGGCATCCCAATGTCACCAGCCAGTAAGAATCAGCTGATTTGAGAATAACCCATGCTAGTCTCAACAGAATTGATAGTGTCCGTTTTTATCAATTCATCGACTAGGAAAATTTTCAATACTTCACAATTGCACATTTAGAGATAATCACTAGTTGTGATCCCATCACAAATTCTCTTACGCTGTGAATTATATTGCGGACATTCAGTAGATGAGTTTAAGATCCCAATCAAATACATAAACATGTATACTCAAATAGTGAATTATCATTTATTAAAATAAATATTTACAATCATAAGGCGATTGCCTTAGGACACTTCTCTCATATTACTAACAAACTCCCACTTGGCCTAATGCCAATCGCTACGGTATCCAATACCACAAGCTCTAACATGACCCTCAAACTTGTTCTGAGGCAAGGCCTTAGTTAAAGGATCCGCTAAATTCCTTTCAGTGGGAATTTTCTCAATTTGTATATCATTCCTACTTATAATCTCTCTGATCAGATGATAGCGGCGAAGCACGTGTTTGGATCGCTGATGAGACCTTGGTTCCTTTGCTTGTGCAATAGCTCCATTGTTGTCGCAGTAAACCGGCACTGCTTCATCAATGGTTGGAACCACACCAAGTTCGGAGACGAACTTCTTGATCCAGACTGCTTCCTTTGATGCTTCCGAAGCTGCGATATATTCCGCTTCCGTGGTAGAATCCGCTACTGTGTCTTGTTTGGAACTTTTCCAACTTACTGCACATCCATTCAAAGTAAATACGTATCCAGACTGATATTTGGAGTCATCCTTATCTGTCTGGAAACTGGCATCTGTATACCCACGTATTTCCATATCTCCTTCTCCATATATTAGGAACACATCCTTAGTTTTTCTTAAGTACTTGAGGATTGTCTTAACAGCCGCCCAATGATCCATTCCTGGATCTGACTGGTATCTGCTTGTGACGCTCAAAGCATACGATACATCGGGCCTAGTACACAACATAGCTTACATGATAGATCCTATCGCGGATGCATAGGGAATCTTATTCATGCAAATCCTCTCGTCTTCTGTGCACAGACACATAGACTTTGAAAGGTTGATCCCATGCCTGATGGGAAGGTAACCTTTCTTGGATTCCGACATGCTAAACCTTTTTAGCACTCGGACTATATATGTAGACTGCGAAAGACCAAGCAACCGTTTTGATCTATCTATATAGATTTTAATCTCAAGGATATAGGTTGCTTCTCCCAGGTCTTTCATGGAGAATGTTTTGGACAACCAAATTTTAACTGTCTGTAAAACTGTTATATCGTTTCCTATAAGTAATATGTCATCGACATACAATACTAGGAATACGACTGCTGTCACGCCCCGAGACCCAGGAGCCGCTGATCCAATATAAAATCGGACAGCACCTCCCCTGTCCGGCGGACAATTTACACACACACAATATATATAACAATCCACGCAGTTTAAATATTTGCACAACCACGCAGTTTAAAGGGCCACAGGCCTCAGATATAAGCAGAAACAACAGTTATATGAATATAACTATCGAAAAACTAAATCCGAACTCACCTGAGCTGCCAGGGGGCAGGAACAAAACCAAAACCAATCGAAGTCCAACATAGGACTCAAAAGTACAATACCATCAAATAAAACATGAATACATGTTCGAAACACCACAACGGAAGCATAGGAAATACTACAGGGTCCATAAGCAAAACAAACATAAAATAAAATAAAACCAAGCGGAGCTCCTCTGGAGCTAGGGACTGGCGGCTCGGGATCTCCTCGCAGACATCAACCTGAAATAAACATATATGGCAACGGGGTGAGTCCATAGCTCAGCGAATACCCAAAGATATGCATAGAAGGTTATACCAACACTAAGAGTTTAGCTAATACAGACTCATCTCAACAGTAGGGAAAGACTAGTACTGAACATAATGAGGTAGATACATACCTGAATCCATCTAACCTGGAAAGAGGGTAAGAAATACCAAAGGAAAACCAATAGGCATATAAACACAGATAACAAGTCTCCAGCATATGCGATGTCAAACAAGTGCAGCAAATAAGTGCAGCAAACAATGCACGATGCAAAATATGCACATGGTGCAATGACATGGTCACCCCTGACACCAGACAGAATCATCGTACACCTGTCATAGGGACGGCTGAACGGGTAGGGCTCTGACAACTGTACACCCTGCCATCACTGCTCCTGAGTGACCGAGTGGACAGGATGCTGGCGAGGGACCACCCCTCTACCCCAAGCAATGGGGGAGCTCCGCTCTCATCTCCTCGTGGCTCAGTACGAGAAGGGATCCCTGGCTGCTACCACGTCCGCGCTCACCCTCCAAACAGTGGCCGAACGGAGCAATACAGGGCAAATGCACACATCTACGGTATCCACTAACCCCTGAGTGGCCGTGTGTGCAAGTCATGTACCGGAAGACGATTAGGCTCAACCACAAGGGAGTCGCTGATCGTCGGCATGCAACAGTGCAAGGATGGTGTATGATAGATACACATACCTCCCTCCCAAGTCCTCGGTATACTAAGTCTCAGTCTGAAATCCTATAACAGGAAATACAGGTATCCTACAAGGTATACTGAACTGAAATACAGATCCCTCAAGGTCAAATGCAAGAGATACACTATGATATCTAAGCATACGTGTAGAGATGACAACACTAGAGACTGTAGGGAGCTAACAACATAATAACTCAAAGATAAACAACAAGTATCCAGAACTGACATAATAAACAGGGGTAAACCACAATATCCAGATCAAACATAATAACCAGGGATAGCGTAGGATCTTACTGCTATCTATAACATTCTATGCATAACAAAATGACAATATCAAGATAGATAAGTCAAAGGGTACCCGCCTCCAAGAGTGGAAATCCGTATCAAACGCGATAGAACCACCCGCCAAATAATAACCCGATCAAGCTCCTGTATCAAGGATGTAATTAATTAGCTATTACACAAATAACAACTAGCTAATTAATCCCTAATCCGTTGTAGGGTTAACCTAATCCATTCTAGGGTTTAACCCAGTTGTCCCCTTTATTTTAATTACGTCTGATTAAATAGGACGGTCCCTAACCATCCCACATAATTAAGGTTTAGGTTTATTTCCAATTCAACCTCGCGTAGTTAAGGTTAGGTTCTTAATCCCTATCCAAGCTCACGGCATGCCTCATAGGTGCAGAAAACCAAATCTAAACAAGGAGAGATTACCTTAAGAAACTCACGGTATCCTGCCACCTGGTCAAAACCCACACAGGTCTACAACTGAAATCATCACTACAAATAAACCTTGTTATAGTTCAACTCAATTCCCCCTTTAACTATCTACTGATCAAGGCATCAAATCACACTAGCCCAACTGTAAAACGCAAGGTATCATATGGCAAGATCCAAATCCTAAAGTAGAACATATAAAACTAAGAAATAACAGAAACTACACCAACTGAATTCAACTTTAGAACAGAAACAGAACTATAGCATTAATCTTCGAATACGAACCACAAGGCCTACCCATAACTACAAATTGGTCTAAGATCCACACCAAAGTATTCAATCTTACCTGAAATTATGTCGATCACGAGTCCCCAGCTCCAATCCCACGCAGTTTGTTCAGAAACAGAACGGCAACCCAATCCTAACAACCCAACACTGAGTTAGCCATGCCAATACATCCACGCTGAGAACAAAAACCAAAGCCTGATCACAACACAAGGAATATTAGCTCTTACCTGGTGAAATGGCACGAAATTAATGTACCATTTCCCTTGGTCGGCCCTGAGCAGCTGGGGTATCGCTCAATCCCTAAATCGGAATACAAGTGGTATCACCATTAGAGCACCAAATAGAGTTGATCCAAGGGAAACAAATCTCCAACGAACTCAAGCTTACCTAGCTGAATTTCCAAGGTCTAACCTAGACGAATCCTTTTGTCGTCTTACACAACTCCTCCTTCTGATCTGGCAAGCAGATTGATCTTAAGGAAGGAAATCTTGATTCCTCCGCCAGCCAGCCTTCGGATTAGCCTCGACTGCCCCTTTTCGCTCCACTGAGACACGAGGTGGGGGAAACAGACGCTGAGACACGACAGTGGCCCGCGAGTTGTGGGAAGAAGAGGAATCGGAGCTCGGCCACTTGCTCGATTCCAAGGATGGGGTTCGCCGGAGAGGTGGAAGGCGACGGAGATGATGGTGGCGTCGACTTCGATCGGGCGAAAGCGGCTGCAGCTAGGGCACGGGCGCGCTTGGCTGCGGCTGTGGGTGAGCGAAGAGAGGAATTTGGAGTATATTAGGGCTTGGCATTTTGCAGTTTAGTCCAACCAAGTTCTGCCTATTCACAAAACCACCCCTAGGGTTTTAATTCCTTACACATTAGCCCTTGAAACTTTTAGTTTTATTACATTTTAGTCCCTAATTTTATATCCAAGGACTCGGAACCCCGGAATCTATCTGGTAATTCTCCGAAAATTTCTGGAACCTAATCAAAAGTGTCGGATTTTACATCCTCCCCCACTAATAAAAATTTGGTCCCCAAATTTCGTTTATCACCCACAGCAAGTACTAACAACATATAGATAGTAATATGCTGAACGAAATCCCATCATATATACTAACCCCATATCGTATAACTACTATACGGAAACTAACCATAAGTTTCCGGGTAGGGTAACGTCCTACTGAAACCAGTGGTCTCCCCTGACCATTGGTTAATACCCAATATCTCTCCAACCAGTAGGTCCACCCTAGACCCATCTATAAGTATCCGTAATAAGTATAAAACGATACTGATTCCGATTATCTTTATTTTAATTGACAAGTAAATAAACGAACATCATACCGCGAAAAGTCGCTCCCTGGGTCTGTGGTGCCTCCTCTATGGTGGTCGCATACGCTCGTCCCGTCTCCGGCGGTGGGGGTGGTACTGCCGGGTACTGCTGTGGCTGTGGCACCGCCAGGTACTGCTGCGGCTGTGGCGGTGGCTGATACTGTGGCTGTGGCACCGCCAGGTACTGCGGCTGATACGGTGGATAATCCTGATGCGGAGAAATACACTGCTGCTGAGATCCTAATGCTGAACCCGGCGATACAGCTGAGGTGTAGCAAGCCTCGTATCCTGGCATACAATAGGCAGGTGCTGGAGGGGCGGACTGCGGCTGACGGAAAGAAGACTGTGTCCTATACCCTCCCCTATGAGATCCTGACTGACTCATATGCCCGCTCTGTCCAGTAGCTCTCGTACCCTCATGCTGTGCTTTCATCGCACAATCTCGCTTTATATGCCCTGGTAACTTACAATAGTAACAAATCGGCTGCTCCAGCGGACAATCCTCCCTACTATGCTGTCGGGAACCACACTATGCACAGTGAGACCTAGTAGTAAACTGCTCCTGACTCTGCTGAGAAGATCGAGAGGATCCTGCCGAAGTACGACCTGTCTTCTGGGGCCTGGATGATGCCTCAGAGATGCCCTGAGCAAACTGACCCTGGCTGCCGCGCTTCTGTCCAGTAGTCTGCGGCTGCTGAGTCCGAGCTAAGTCCGATACAGTCTGCTTCCCTTTCTTCGTACCCCCAAACAACCTGTGCTGAGTCATCTCAATCATGAGCGCTCGCTCTAAGGCCTCTCGATAGGAGGTCGGGACAAATCCTGACATACGGGTCTGAATATATGCCGCTAGACCCTGGTGGAACTGAGTCATCCTCTCCATGTCGTTTGCCACTAGGTGAGGGCAATACTCTGATAGGCGGGTAAACTCCGCCTCATACTCCAGTACTGATCGGTCTCCCTGCTGGAGAAATATGAAATCCTGTCGTCTAGCCATGCGAAACGATACTGGAAGGTATCTCGCCTCAAATGGCTCCCGGAATGTGTCCCAGGTGACGCACTCCTCGCCAATGACGGTCTGCTGTGAATTCCACCAAGCATATGCCTGATCTCGCAGGTGATAAATAGCCAACTCAGCCTTCTCCCATTCCGAACACCTCAGATAACGAAATGTACTCCCAAGTGTCCTGATCCACTCTCGGGCTGCAGCTGGATCTGGTCCTCCCTGGAATAAAGTGAATCAGCCCTTTACGGACGCCGCCAATATCGGAATCCGAGCACGATCTCTAACGCCATCAGTAAGAGCAGATGCCGCAGGGGGCACGGTGGAACATCCCGGTGCAGGAACCATAGAAGGAGCCATAGGCCTGACCGGGGTGGGCATCACAGGTGGTGCCATGGGTATAGTAGCAAATCCTGGGGCAACAAATGCCGGTGGAACTGAAGGGAGCACCGGGGCCTGCATCGTAGTCGGAATAGTGGGATACGCTGCAGTAGTCATAGCTGGGGGTGCAGTAGCATACGACGGTGCCGGTACTGCTGATGGCATAGTCTGATAGTATAGACCCGGTGCTGCTGGGGGAACTGTAGAGTACATCGGAGCAAGTATAGGCGTCTCCGATGGTGTAGGGGGAATAACCGGGGCAGGTACCACCGAGGTAACTGCGGGATGCGTCGGAATAAATGCCTCTGCTGGAACTGCTGGGAACATTGGTGCAGAACCTACAGGTATTGAATAGGTCGGCAGTGGTATGGCTGCTGACACAGTAAATACTACCGGAGTAGACCCAGCAGGAGGGGCAGTAGGTACTGCTGATGGAAAAGGAGTAGGGACCCTCTGAGTCGGGGAACCCTGACCTCTCTGGATGTCCTGCAACGTCTGACCTCGGCTATCAGACTCTCTCTCTGCTGGCTCTACAGCCGAAGGCTCTAAAGTCTCCTTACGTGGTCGTCCCCGACCACGTCTCAATACAGGAATATGAGCATCTCGCGTCATACCTGTTACATTATTAACGAGTATTAAAACTCAAAACCAAGAGGCTAACCTTAATTTACCTATTTGCAGCCTGGAGAAGTCCTGTCGCTGCCAAGTCCCCAAATTGCCGTCGTATCGCAACCACGGCTTTAAAAATCCGTAATGTACTCGGATGAATAACATCAAACCCGAGCTCCGACACCTACCAGTTCAGTGTCAGATTTAAATTCCGAGAAATCCACGAATCGATGGTATCCCGCATCCTGGGCTTGATACCAAAAATACAAAAAAATAATTGGTATCAGATAAACCCCGAAAATCCCGTAAAACACGTAGGCATCGAAACCTACGCTCTGATACCAAAATAAATTGTCACGCCCCGAGACCCAGGAGCCGCTGATCCAATATAAAATCGGACAGCACCTCCCCTGTCCGGCGGACAATTTACACACACACAATATATATAACAATCCACGCAGTTTAAATATTTGCACAACCACGCAGTTTAAAGGGCCACAGGCCTCAGATATAAGCAGAAACAACAGTTATATGAATATAACTATCGAAAAACTAAATCCGAACTCACCTGAGCTGCCAGGGGGCAGGAACAAAACCAAAACCAATCGAAGTCCAACATAGGACTCAAAAGTACAATACCATCAAATAAAACATGAATACATGTTCGAAACACACAACGGAAGCATAGGAAATACTACAGGGTCCATAAGCAAAACAACATAAAATAAAATAAAACAAGCGGAGTTCCTCTGGAGCTAGGGACTGGCGGCTCGGGATCTCCTCGCAGACATCAACCTGAAATAAACATATATGGCAACGGGGTGAGTCCATAGCTCAGCGAATACCCAAAGATATGCATAGAAGGTTATACCAACACTAAGAGTTTAGCTAATACAGACTCATCTCAACAGTAGGGAAAGACTAGTACTGAACATAATGAGGTAGATACATACCTGAATCCATCTAACCTGGAAAGAGGGTAAGAAATACCAAAGGAAAATCAATAGGCATATAAACACAGATAACAAGTCTCCAGCATATGCGATGTCAAACAAGTGCAGCAAATAAGTGCAGCAAACAATGCACGATGCAAAATATGCACATGGTGCAATGACATGGTCACCCCTGACACCAGACAGAATCATCGTACACCTGTCATAGGGACGGCTGAACGGGTAGGGCTCTGACAACTGTACACCCTGCCATCACTGCTCCTGAGTGACCGAGTGGACAGGATGCTGGCGAGGGACCACCCCTCTACCCCAAGCAATGGGGGAGCTCCGCTCTCATCTCCTCGTGGCTCAGTACGAGAAGGGATCCCTGGCTGCTACCACGCCCGCGCTCACCCTCCAAACAGTGGCCGAACGGAGCAATACAGGGCAAATGCACACATTTACGGTATCCACTAACCCCTGAGTGGCCGTGTGTGCAAGTCATGTACCGGAAGACGATTAGGCTCAACCACAAGGGAGTCGCTGATCGCCGGCATGCAACAGTGCAAGGATGGTGTATGATAGATACACATACCTCCCTCCCAAGTCCTCGGTATACTAAGTCTCAGTCTGAAATCCTATAACAGGAAATACATGTATCCTACAAGGTATACTGAACTGAAATACAGATCCCTCAAGGTCAAATGCAAGAGATACACTACGATATTTAAGCATACGTGTAGAGATGACAACACTAGAGACTGTAGGGAGCTAACAACATAATAACTCAAAGATAAACAACAAGTATCCAGAACTGACATAATAAACAGGGGTAAACCACAATATCCAGATCAAACATAATAACCAGGGATAGCGTAGGATCTTACTGCTATCTATAACATTCTATGCATAACAAAATGACAATATCAAGATAGATAAGTCAAAGGGTACCCGCCTCCAAGAGTGGAAATCCGTATCAAACGCGATAGAACCACCCGCCAAATAATAACCCGATCAAGCTCCTGTATCAAGGATGTAATTAATTAGCTATTACACAAATAACAACTAGCTAATTAATCCCTAATCCATTGTAGGGTTAACCTAATCCATTCTAGGGTTTAACCCAGTTGTCCCCTTTATTTTAATTACGTCTGATTATATAGGACGGTCCCTAACCATCCCACATAATTAAGGTTTAGGTTTATTTCCAATTCAACCTCGAGTAGTTAAGGTTAGGTTCTTAATCCCTATCCAAGCTCACGGCATGCCTCATAGGTGCAGAAAACCAAATCTAAACAAGGAGAGATTACCTTAAGAAACTCACGGTATCCTGCCACCTGGTCAAAACCCACACAGGTCTACAACTGAAATCATCACTACAAATAAACCTTGTTATAGTTCAACTCAATTCCCCCTTTAACTATCTACTGATCAAGGCATCAAATCACACTAGCCCAACTGTAAAACGCAAGGTATCATATGGCAAGATCCAAATCCTAAAGTAGAACATATAAAACTAAGAAATAACAGAAACTACACCAATTGAATTCAACTTTAGAACAGAAACAGAACTATAGCATTAATCTTCGAATACGAACCACAAGGCCTACCCATAACTACAAATTGGTCTAAGATCCACACCAAAGTATTCAATCTTACCTGAAATTATGTTGATCACGAGTCCCCAGCTCCAATCCCACGCAGTTTGTTCAGAAACAGAACGGCAACCCAATCCTAACAACCCAACACTGAGTTAGCCATGCCAATACATCCACGCTGAGAACAAAAACCAAAGCCTGATCACAACACAAGGAATATTAGCTCTTACCTGGTGAAATGGCACGAAATCAATGTACCATTTCCCTTGGTCGGCCCTGAGCAGCTGGGGTATCGCTCAATCCCTAAATCGGAATACAAGTGGTATCACCATTAGAGCACCAAATAGAGTTGATCCAAGGGAAACAAATCTCCAACGAACTCAAGCTTACCTAGCTGAATTTCCAAGGTCTAACCTAGACGAATCCTTTTGTCGTCTTACACAACTCCTCCTTCTGATCTGGCAAGCAGATTGATCTTAAGGAAGGAAATCTTGATTCCTCCGCCAGCCAGCCTTCGGATTAGCCTCGACTGCCCCTTTTCGCTCCACTGAGACACGAGGTGGGGGAAACAGACGCTGAGACACGACAGTGGCCCGCGAGTTGTGGGAAGAAGAGGAATCGGAGCTCGGCCACTTGCTCGATTCCAAGGATGGGGTTCGCCGGAGAGGTGGAAGGCGACGGAGATGATGGTGGCGTCGACTTCGATCGGGCGAAAGCGGCTGCAGCTAGGGCACGGGCGCGCTTGGCTGCGGCTGTGGGTGAGCGAAGAGAGGAATTTGGAGTATATTAGGGCTTGGCATTTTGCAGTTTAGTCCAACCAAGTTCTGCCTATTCACAAAACCACCCCTAGGGTTTTAATTCCTTACACATTAGCCCTTGAAACTTTTAGTTTTATTACATTTTAGTCCCTAATTTTATATCCAAGGACTCGGAACCCCGGAATCTATCTGGTAATTCTCCGAAAATTTCTGGAACCTAATCAAAAGTGTCGGATTTTACAACTGCACTCCCACTAACCTTCTTGTACACACAAGGTTTGTCAGGATTTTGTGAGAAATCAAACTCTTTGATTGTCTCATCAAAACGGATGTTCCAGCTCCTAGATGCTTGCTTCAGTCCATATATAGATCGTCGAAGCTTGCATACTTTGGTTTTATCAACCGATGTGAAACCTTCAGGTTGTATCATGTATACATCCTCAAGCAGGTTTCCATTATGGAAAGCTATTTTCACATCCATTTGCCATATCTCATAATCATAATGAGCTGCAATGGCTAGGAGCATCCGAATGGATTTAAGCATAGCTACTGGCGAATAGGTTTCGTCATAATCAATTCCTTGTTTTTCACGATATCCTTTTGCCACTAATCTAGCCTTAAAGTTAACTACATTACCTTCCATGTCGGTTTTCTTCTTGAAAACCCACTTGCACCCTATGGGCTTAATCCCTTCAGGTGGGTTAACCAAGTCCCATACTTGATTTTCGTACATGGAATCCATTTCCGACTTCATGGCTTCAAGCCATTTGTCCCTTTCTGAATTTTTCAGAACATCTTCATAACTGATAGGTTCGTCATCGCTTATGAGTAACACGTCGTTCGATTCACTTATGAGAAATTCGTATCTCTCTGGAATATTGCGTGTCCTATCAGATCTACGAAGCGGTGGTGTAGTTTTAGGTTCAACTGATAGCTCATCATTATGAGTTATTGGTTGTGGGTCTAGACTAGGTGTCTCTGTAATGTCTATTGGAGTTTCTTGAACTTCATCAAGTTCAATGCCACTCCCACTGTTTTCTTGTAATAGGAATTCTTTTTCAAGAAATACAGCATGCCTTGAAACAAACACCTTTTGTTCCAAGGGATGATAGAATTGGTAACCCCTCGTTTCCTTAGGGTATCCAATAAATAGACATTTATCAGACTTAGCATCCAATTTGTCTGATACAGTCCGCTTAACATAAGCAGGACAACCCCATATCTTAAGGTGAGTTAAGTGAGGTTTCTTACTATTCCACGTCTCATATGGAGTAGTTGAGACTACCTTGGTCGGGACTCTGTTTAGCAAGTAAACAGCTGTCTTAAGTACATAGCCCTAAAAGGATTTTGGAAGAGTTGCATGATTCATCATTGACCTAACCATGTCCATCAAGGTTCGGTTGCGTCTCTCAGATACACCATTATGCTGTGGTGTATACGGCGGAGTCCATTGGGACAATATCCCATTATCCCTAAGATAATCTTGAAACTCTTGACTTAAGTATTCACCACCCTGATCGGATCGAAGTATCTTAATACTTTTGCCAAGCTGTTTCTCTACTTCATTTCTGAACTCTTTGAATTTCTCAAAAGCTTCAGATTTGTGTTTCATCATGAACACATACCTGAATCGTGAGTGATCATCGATAAAGGTGATGAAGTAGCTATAGCCTCCTTGTGCAAGAGTTGACATTAGTCCACATACATCAGTATGTATTAGTCCAAGCAATTCTCCCACTAGATTACCTTTTCCAGAAAAGGATAATTTGGTTATCTTGCCTTTTAATCATGATTCGCATGTATCAAATGAACCGGGTTCAAATGATTCCAGAATTCCACATCGGTGTATTTCGGTCATGTGTTTCTTACTTACATGGCCAAGACGGCAATGCCAAGTGTAGGAGTCTATTCGATTATCTATTCGAGCACGTTTGTTGCTAACTTTGATATTGAAAACGTCACTGGATAAATCTAACGTGTAGATACCATTGCACAAAGTTCCATTCCCATAAAGAACGCCATTTAAAGTTATGTAACAACAATTGTTACTAAAAGTTAAATGATAACCCTTTTCATTCAAACATGAAATAGATACAATGTTCTTTATTAACGAAGGAACAAAATAACAATTATCCAATTCTAAGACACGTCCTGTAGGGAGCTTTAGCAAATATGTTCCGATGGCAACAGTAGCAATCTTTGCTCCGTTTCCAACTCGCAAATTCGCTTCTCCCTTGATGAGTCTTCTTCTATTCCTTAGCCCTTGTATGTCATTACATATATGTGAGCTACACCCAGTATCAAGTACCCATGTGTTTGAGGAAATAGAGTGACATTCAATAACGAAGATACCTGAAGAGGATGGGACATCGGATGCCTTCTCTTTCAAGGACTCAAGATAAACCTTGCAGTTTCTTCGCCAGTGACCCTCCTTGCCACAGTGATGGCAAGTGCCTTTTAGGGTATTTTTAGTCTTTTTGGCCTTTTTCTTCTTTCCCTTATTCTGTTCTTTGGCCTTCCTCTTAGAACATTTCTTCAAGGAACCAACTAACAGCACCGTCTTTTGATCCTGCTTCACAGAAGGCTCTACAGTCTTCAGCAGGTTGAGTAACTCAGGAAACTGGTCCAGAGTTGCATTTTCAGGAGGACGGTTGGGAAGTTGATCTTCAAGGACATAAGCAAGCTTCTCTGCCTTGAGGACTATCCTCAGGTTTCGAAGCCAGTCCATGAAGTTTGGCCCAGTCAGTTTATTGGTGTCCAAAATGGAACGCAAATTCAGAGAAGACATGATCGAGTGATTATCCTAGAAATACAAATTGAGCTTATGTGAGAAGAATGATTAAAGAATGTATCAACATACATAAATAAAATCCTATTTATTTTTCAAATTGAATAACCCTTTTTATCAATTTGGGAGATCGTAGGAACATCTCCAAATAGGTTGATATCCAACCATAGATAAGAACAACCATGACTATGGCCATCAAGTTATTCTTAGCTATGAAGGTAGGTAATTATACCGATTACACATCACATATATGTAACTATCACATTATGCTATCAACTAATTGAATGTTTGCATAAATCATTGGGTTGTTAACTCATTAACAAGTATGCAACATTATACATAGCACCCAACTGCACCTCTCTTTACATCGACCTTGGCTGCGGCACAACAAATCGATGCTCCTAGCTTAAGGCTGACCCATTAGTCAAGAAATAGTTTTAATATGGTTGGAGCTCATTCAACCGCTTAGTCAGGCTTGGATGTGTCCAACAACCAAAACTAATGATTGACCTCTGACTCTAACTATATTATTCATAAACTAATTCCATGGTTTGAACATGTTGAGGTTCAAGTCGGGCATGGATGTGTCTATCAACCCAAACGAGAAACAAAACTCCGATTCTTACCATATTAATGGAAGGTGTTGGCCTTAATATTTTGTAAGGGGTTTTGGGTCTCATCCTTTCTTTTCTAAGCACATTCATGACATAGAATTATGTCATGACTAACGATTTCCTTAATAAAGTATGTATGTGACTTAAGTTATCAAGTCTCATTAATTTAGTTAGGAACCGGATTTCCTAATTCCAATTTCATACTTAATTAAAGGAATTGTTTTGGGAAACAATTTCCTAAATTGTCATAATTAATTTCGGAAATAATATGTTCAAGACTTTGATTTCTCTAAATCAAATCTTATTAAATTAAGAGACAAATCCCTTAATTCAACTACATATTATTTTCATGAAAATCTCATTTAAGAAAACTCTATAGGAAACCATTTTCCTAATTAATTTTGGAGACAACAATATGTAAGAGCATCACCTCTTCAAACATATTTTATTCATGGATTTAATTAATTACAACAAATTGTTTTCTAAGGGTGGCTCCCCGAGGCTCAGATACCCAAAGAAAAGTAATTTGTTGTAAATCCAAGTGGACGGCTCCCCGAGGCTCAATCCAAATCAAACATGACAATTTCAATTAAAATTGGGAAATTAAATTACAACAACTAAATTTAAATTGGACGGCTCCCCGAGGCTCAATCCAAAATAAAGAATTTTGTTGTCAATTTAAAAACCAATTCAAATTTAATTGTCAATTAATTGTACATCAATTTGTCTAGACTTTCTTAAAAGAAAGTGCCCAAAATAGCGAGATTTCATAATAGGTTTTCAGAATAATTGTAAGTTTCTGGTACAAAGAAAACTTACATATTTCCAAAATTAGAAAATTTCTAAGATAGAAAAATTTCCAAAATTGGAAAGTTTCCAAAGATGGGAAATTTTCACAATTATTATAAAATTTCAGAAACTAGAAAATTTCAAATGTTTGCGAAATTTCATGAGGATTTCCAAAATTTGAAATTCCTAAATCTAAAATTTATTATAATTTGAAAGTTTCCATAATTGAAAATTTTTTCCGAAATTGAGATCATGACAAAGTTTTCCACAAAAAAATTATATGACTATGTCGAACACTAACCGGCTCTAATACCACTGTTGGGACCGGGTGCATGTTGACAAGGATACGGGTTCGTAAAATTTTAAATTTTTACGTGCAGCGGAAGAATTAGCATAAAATAATTTCTCAAATTACTTTAACCACGTATCTAGCATGCAACCTTATGATGTGTTGACATGATCATAAATTAAAACTTTGTGGAAAAGTAAACTAATTTACTAAGTACCTCGCGTAACTCGAAGTAAGGGATGAGATCCAACCGTAGCGTCCCTTGGAAGCTCCGCCTCTATTCGCGTCCACGCCGAGTTCTCTTCGGGATGACTTCGCAAAGTCACGAGTTTTGTGCCGATGAGAACTACTAGATTCTCTAAAGGCACAACTAGAACAACAAGAGAAAAGAATGAAAACTAACCAACAAGAAACGGAATCAAAATTCCGGGAAGAGAGGAGTTGCGATCCGCTTCTTCTTCTTCTTGTTTGGCTCCTCCTTGGTGGATGTTGCTCATGCCAACTTCTTGGAGATGAGGGTGCACCGACCCTAGGAGGAGTAGGTTGGGCGCCGGCCCTAGGAGGGGATGGGGGGCGCCGGCCCTAAGGGGAAGAGAGAGGGAGAGAATAAGAGAGAGAGGGAGAGAACTAATCTCTTGATTACTCTATTAATTGGAATTCAAGGCTAGCCTTGGTTCCTTTATATAGTAACCTCTCCCTTGCCAAGTCTCCCTGTTAACAGAATTTTTATAAGAAATTTATCCTATAAATTCTCTTATTAATTATTCTGTTTAAGCCAAGTTTTATTATAACTAACATTATAATAAAACAAATACCTTCTCTCCTTTTATTATGGAATAAATTTTAAAAATTTTTTTATTATGGAAAAATTAATTCATAATTGATTTTATAAAATAAAATTAAACCATTTAAAGTTTATTTTAATCTCCATAAAACGAATAAATTTATTATATAAATTTTTCTTTATCATGGAAAAATCAATTCATAATCGATTTTATAAAATAAAATAAACCAATCCATGGTTCATTTTAATTTCTATAAAAAGAATAAATTTATTATATAAATTTTTCTTATCATGGAAAAATCAATTCATAATTGATTTTATAAAATAAAAAATAAACCATTTAAAGTTTATTTTAATTTCCATGAAAACAAATTTATTTATCCATAATCTTATAAAACAAATCGCTCTTGATTTATTTTATAATTTAAACCAAATAAATTGGTTTCTCCCCTTTGTATTGGCCGGCCAAACCAAGAGGGTGGACACCCTCTTTGGCCGGCCAAACCGAGCCGAACCCATCGCGAATTAAACTCATTTAATTCGCCCAATAAGCCTTCAAAAGACTTAGCCATTTTTAGCTTCCGTTGCGCCTTTGATAAATTCAGATTCGACTTATTTCTCTTGATCGGAAAATCTAATTTTCAACTCGTTTTAAATCCCTCGGATTACTCGTAGTGCGTGTGACTAAATAGGCTTTCGATTTATGTTGGCCGTCTATAATCAACCAATTATAGAACGATCATGAGTGGCACCTAGTAGTACATCATGACCCCCAATTAATCGAAAGATCAACGGTTGACCTCAGAAGTAATTCTGAAACCCTTCAGCAGCTCTAATGAATCGTGCCCCATTCCCTTCACCACCTTATACCCACTTGGTTCAGGACATGGTCTGATTGTGTCAGTCCCCACTAGACTGACTACGTCACACCTAGCCCAAGTAATGTCTTTCTCGTCCTTTGGATTTCTAATTACTCTCATGTATTTAAGAGACTCATACTCTAAACATGATATACTCTGGCCAGAGGCTTTGAGTAACAATCCGACGATAGGCCTGGGTATACATCTCCTCGCAAGGAGTGGTGAATCCTTTGTAGGCTGTTCAAACATCTTCGGGCACTTCGGCTTATACCCAATCATCCTGGGTCCACACCTCCTTGGAGATGCTTGCTTAAGATGTTAAAGTATAAGTCTCCATGACCAAGATGACTTGAACACCGCAAGTCAAAGGAACATCGCACTTAAGCTGCAGTAATAACTTCATTGACATATCTTTATAGATAACCATATGAAGTTTTACAGCTAGTCACTCCAATGAACTAGTTCCCTTAACTAGCATCCATGTTTATCTCCGGACATCCCAATGTCACCAGCCAGTGAGAATCAGCTGATTAGAGAATAACCCATGCTAGTCTCAACAGAATTGATAGTGTCCGTTTTTATCAATTCATCGACTAGGGATATTTTCAATACTTCACAATTGCACATTTAGAGATAATCACTAGTTGTGATCCCATCACAAATTCTCTTACGCTGTGAATTGTATTGCGGACATTCAGGAGATGAGCTTAAGATCCCAATCAAATACATAAACATGTATACTCAAATAGTGAATTATCATTTATTAAAATAAATGTTTACAATCATAAGGTGATTGCCTTAGGACACTTCTCTCATATTACTAACAAACACCCACTTGACCTAATGCCAATCGCTATAGTATCCAATACCACAGGCTCTAACATCACCCTCAAACTTGTTCTGAGGCAAGGCCTTAGTTAAAGAATCCGCTAAATTCCTTTCAGTGGGAATTTTCTCAATTTGTATGTCATTCATACTTATAATCTCTCTGATCAGATGATAGCGGCGAAGCACGTGTTTGGATCGCTGATGAGACCTTGGTTCCTTTGCTTGTGCAATAGCTCCATTGTTGTCGCAGTAAACCGGCACTGCTTCATCAATGGTTGGAACCACACCAAGTTCGGAGACGAACTTCTTGATCCAGACTACTTCCTTTGCTGCTTCCGAAGCTGCGATATATTCCGCTTACGTGGTAGAATCCGCTACTTTGTCTTGTTTGGAACTTTTCCTACTTACTGCGCCTCCATTCAAAGTAAATACGTATACAGACTGAGATTTGGAGTCATCCTTATCTGTCTGAAAACTGGCATCTGTATACCCACGTATTACCATATCTCCTTCTCCATATATTAGGAACACATCCTTAGTTCTTCTTAAGTACTTGAGGATTGTCTTAACAGCCGCCCAATGATCCATTCCTAGATCTGACTGGTATCTGCTTGTGACGCTCAAAGCATACGATACATCGGGCCTAGTACACAACATAGCATACATGATAGATCCTATCGCGGACGCATAGGGAATCTTATTCATGCAAATCCTCTCGTCTTCTGTGCGCGAACACATAGACTTTGAAAGGTTGATCGCATGCCTGATGGGAAGGTAACCTTTCTTGGATTCCGACATGTTAAACCTTTTTAGCACTCGGTCTATATATGTAGACTGCGAAAGACCAAGCAACCATTTTGATCTATCTCTATAGATTCTAATCCCAAGGATATAGGTTGCTTCTCCCAGGTCTTTCATGGAGAATGTTTTGGACAACCAAATTTTAACTGTCTGTAAAACTGTTATATCGTTTCCTATAAGTAATATGTCATCGGCATACAATACTAGGAATACGACTGCACTCCCACTAACCTTCTTGTACACACAAGGTTCATCAGGATTTTGTGAGAAATCAAACTCTTTGATTGTCTCATCAAAATGGATGTTCCAGCTCCTAGATGCTTGCTTCAGTCCATATATGGATCGTCGAAGCTTGCATACTTTGGTTTTATCAACGGATGTGAAACCTTCAGGTTGTATCATGTATACATCCTCAAGCAGGTTTCCGTTAAAGAAAGTTGTTTTCACATCCATTTGCCATATCTCATAATCATAATGAGCTGCAATGGCAAGGAGCATCCGAATGGATTTAAGCATAGCTACTGGCGAATAGGTTTCGTCATAATCAATTCTTTATTTTTGACGATATCCTTTTGCTACTATTCTAGCCTTAAAGGTAACTACATTACCTTCCATGGATTTAAGCATAGCTACTGGCAAGCTTTATGAACTAAGATGATGTTTATGCCATACGACATAATTATGTATGTATGCCATACATTATGAATAAAGATGATGAATGAAAACGATGTTCATGCCTCTAAGGCATAATGATGTATGCATGACATACCTTATGAATGACGATGATGAATGATGATGATGCTCATGCCTTTAGGGCATAATGATGTTATGCATTAACTATTAATGATGAAATGCTAAGTATGTTTTATGCCATTCTTCATGTAATAAGATCATGTTTATGTCTTTAAATATGCTATGAATGACCTATGAATGAAGAAGCATGTGAAGCTATTTTACGTTATGAATGGGCTTGTACCGGACCGAAGTAAGGGTCTAAGGGATGGGCTACTCATGTAAGCCTCGGTGTGGGACTATCGCTGCTGTCCCCGGTTCTGGGACTACCGCAGCTATCCAACAGGGATGGGCTCCTCATGAAAGCCTCGATTTTTGGGACTACCGCAGCTGTCCTTACCCTAGTAGGTCGAGACTAGCTACCTCGTATTTACTTAGGGATGCGCACATATGATGTATGTATGTGGTACAAGCCAGGGCCCCCATTATGTGATGATTATATTTAAGTATTTATAAGTATGATTTTCAAATAAGCATCCTTAGGTTATATGCATTTGACTCATGCATCCATTCATATTATGCATCCATGTTAAGTATATTTTATGCTCATGCTAAATGTTTCATATGCTTATGTTTTATGTTAAGAACCATGCCTTGCTAAATGTTTCATATGCTTATGTTTTATATTAAGAACCATGAGATGTTAAATATTTCATATGCTTAGGTTTTATATGAAGAACTTCTTTATGATAAGTAAGTTATATGTTTTATTTTATGAGACGTATGGTTTTGGTGAGTCGGAAAGGGTCTTACTAAGCCTTTGTGCTTATAGTTTTATTTTCTTATACCGCAGATCAAGCAAGAAGATATTAAGGGAAGCGGTAGGACGGGCAAGAGTGTGTGTGTGGTAGTGACATGGCAAAGGAAAAAGAAAAATATTCTCATAGTTATACTTTGTTACATGTCTTGTGTTTTGTATTGTCTTCTTTAGTTTCATGCTATACTTATGATAGTTATGCCTAAAGAATAACTTACTACTTATGATGCTTATGGATGATTTATGTGATGCTCATATCATGATGTTACGTATGATGTTAACATGCTAAGTTACCATGTCAGTAGTTTTAGGAATGATGGTTAAGACATGTCTACTTAACTCAAGTGTTAGTTGCATGTATGTATAAAGTTTTAAATTATTCCACTGCAATACGATGTTCATGTATGTTAGCGTAACACCGCCTCCCGCCGCACCGTGAGGTGTGGAAAAAAAAAGGCGGGTGTTACAAGTTGGTATCAGAGCAGGTTGCCATCTCACTACACACACATCAAGCCTTCTTCCTGCAGCTTCCAAGTAAGTACCTCTATGCATACCTTATTTTCTATTATGATTCTAGAATATGCAAGTATGGATGATACCTTATGATTCTAGAATATGCAAGTATGAATGATACCTTATGATAGAAAGTACCTTTAGGATATGTAAATATGAACGATACTTTATCTTATTTTTATGAAATCGATTACTTTAGAATTTGATATGCGGGTAGGAATAACAAAAACTTATAATTAGCCTTACTTGTCTTTTATGAAGAGAAGCATGGCTAGAGGATAGAGTAACATGTATAATCGGTAAAGTCACTTCAGATGTCCATATAAATAATAAGCATAATGATGGTAAAATGTTTAACAGCAGAGCAAGAAGACTACATAAATTTAAAGTGTAAGAACATCGATAAAGAGATTTAGTATTATAGTGAGAAGGCTTTAAATAAATTTTATAGAATATAAAGCAATGGAGAGTAGAATCAAATATATATATATATATATATATATATATATATATATATATATATATATATATATATATATATATATATATATATATATATATATATATATATATATATATATATATATATATATATATATAATGACGAGGATTAATGTTGATGAATAGGTAAATTGTAGTAAAGTGGTTAAGATAAATAAAGTAGATCCGAAGCGAAAACTGCGAGAGGAGTTTCTTGGAGCTAAAAAGGAGACTTATGAGTGCTCCAATTCTTACCCTTTCGGAAAGTAACCAGAGCTTCGACATGTACAGTGACGCCTCCAAACTGGGACTTGGAGCTGTACTTATGCAGAGTGGAAAGCTCATTGCCTACGCCTCTAGGCAACTCAAAGAACATGAACATAACTACCCCACTCATGATTTAGAACTGGCCGTTGTGGTCATCGCTCTTAAGATATGGAGACATTATCTATATGGAGCGCAGTGTAGGATTTATACAGACCACCAGAGTCTGCGATACTTCTTCACTCAGAAAGATTTAAATATGAGACAACGCCGATGGCTTGAGTTGGTGAAGGACTACGACTGCGAGATCTTCTACCATCTAGGGAAGGTAAACAAAGTGGCCGATGCACTCAGTCAGAAGTCCAGTGCCACCTTGATGTCCATATCTATATTACCCCAGCCACTCAAAAGAGAAATTATGAATTTTGGGGTCGAGGTCATCTCCGGACGGCTTTCTACCATGACAATATCACCGACACTATTCGAGGACATATTGGAAAAAAAAATGGTGATCCGAGTCTTCAGAGAATCAAACAGGAGATCCTAGAAGGAAAGGGCGATGGTTTTCGTATCGCCGACGGGGGAGTGTTGTACCTTAGGGATCGTTTATGTATCCCTAATGATCCGAAACTGCGGAGAGAAATATTAGCAGAAGCTCACGGAACCCCTTATTCGATGCATCCGGGATCCACCAAAATGTATCGAGACCTGAAGGAGAAATTCTGATGGTCCGGTATGAAGAGAGACGTGGCTCAGCATGTCAGCACTTGCCTGACCTGCTAACGAGTGAAAGCAGAACACCAGCAACCCGGAGGAGTTCTGTAGCCACTTCCAATTCCGAAATGGAAATGGGAAGATATCTCTATGGATTTCATTTTAGGGCTTCCCAGTACTACGAATGGATATGATGCGATATGGATAATTGTGGACAGGTTGACAAAGTCTACTCACTTCCTAGCAATTAAAATGACTTATTCGATTGAGCAACTAGCTCAATTATATGTTAAGGAGGTAATCAGACTTCATGGGGTTCCCAAGACCATCATCTCAAATAGGGATGGTCGCTTTACCTCACATTTTTTGGGAGTGCGTCCAGAAGTCTCTCGGCACTAAACTACGATTCAGCACTGCTTTTCACCCTCAGACTGACGGGCAAATTGAACGAGTGAATCAGGTACTGGAGGACATGTTGTGGGCTTGTGCCCTGGATTTCAAAGGGAGTTGGTGCCGATATCTATGTTTAGCGGAATTCGCTTACAATAATAGCTACCAAGCTACTATCGGAATGACCCCTTATGAAGCTTTGTGCGGGAGGAGATGTAGGTCTCCGATCTGTTGGTACGAAGGTGGTGAAACGAAGGAAATGGGGCTCAAGATGGATTTTATCGACGGCACCACTCGAGCTATACAGAACATCCGACAACGGATACAGGCTGCTCAGAGCCGGCAAAAGAATTATGCGGATATCCGGTGTAGGCCACTGGAATTCGAGGTTGGAGATTTGGTATTCCTCAAAGTGGCTCCTATGAAAGGGGTAACGAGATTTGGGAAGAAAGGAAAACTAAGTCCGTGTTATGTGGGACCGTACCAGATCCTGAGAAGAGTCGGCAGGGTAGCTTATGAGCTGGAGCTGGCCCAAGAGATGTCGGTTATTCATAACGTATTCCATGTGTCAATGCTCAAGAAGTGTATTCCAAACGCCGACCAAGTGATCGAGCCGCAGACAGTACAGGTGCAAGAGGACCTAAGTTTTGAAAGCCGACCTATCCAGATCCTAGATTGGGAAATCAAAAAGCTAAGAAACAAGGAGGTACCTTTGGTCAAGGTCCTATGGCAAAGTCAAAGGTTCGAGGAAGCTACCTGGGAACGCGAGGAAGAGATGAGGCGCAAGTACCCGGAGCTATGCTATGTTCGAGGACGAACTTTCACGAGGTATGGGGGATTGTAACGACCCATAAAATCCTTTCAATATTTTTCTTGAAAATATTGATCATACCTATATGGATTCATGAGTAACATAGGAATAAAACTATGAACCTTAGCATGATTCCTTATATGGATTAAAAGCTAAGTACTAAGGGGCCTTACATGGACTCTTCAAGTACCATGGTCATTAGTGGAGCTTAGGTAGAATTTAACATAAATGGAAATGGGATTCAATTAGGAAGATTAGCATGACTCTTGGTGGGCCTTATGTGGGCCTTGCCAAAAATAAAAGAAAAAGGAATAAAAATAAAGTGCATACACCAAGGATTGAACCTTGGACCTAGAGTCACATCATGCATGTACTAACCAATTCACCTAGCAAGGGAGTGCTAGTGGAAAAGGAAGAGGATTTTAGTTGAGGCTAAGGGAAGTGAAGAGTCACCATGAGAGGAGACACCATGCCTCTTCACTTGCCCCTACACCTAGTATAAAAGGAGTAGATGAGAAGGGAAGAGACACTTGAGTCATTGTTTTCTCTGTTCTTCATCCACCAAGGCTCTTCCACTCCCTCTCCTTCCTCCTTCTAGCCGAAACCCACAAGGGATTTTCCCCTTGGAAAAGCTTCACAAGAAGACTTCTTCTTCAAGATCCAAGGGCTTTCTACAAGGCTACAAGGACTAGGGGTGATCTATGGTCATGAAAGTCTTCATCCTCTTCTCTATTTAAGGTCTAAAACCAAGATAACAAGGGTAAGACTCCCTCACCTGTGGTATAATAGTTTTGATGTTATCTTTCATGATTTAAGATTTTGTTGGGCTCTATGTTGAGAAAACCATGCACTAGGGTCCCTACAACTTTCGGCCAAGGAAGTTTATGGGTCTAAGATGATGTTAAAAATCTCATGTATGCTTTCTAATATTTTCTCATGATAAATAAAGAGTAAATGATGAGTTATGGAATTTTTGTAGCACCCTAAGACCCCCCTACAAGTTTCGGCCACTTCCCTATTTCTAGGGTTAGGATTAGATCTAACCCTCCAAGCATGTATACTATGAATCCCTATGATATAATGAATGCTAATTGTAAATTTTATGAATGTTTCATGGACTTATTGCTCTTCTAGGGTTTCGGCCAAGGCATGATTTAGGGCTAGAAGTTAGGGATTAGATCCAATCAAGGGTTCTAATTGCTTCTCATAGTATTGTATGTATTGCATTAGATGTTGATTTTGACCTATATGAATTTTTCCATGGACTTGTAGGCCTTTAGGGTTTCGGCCAAGACCCAATCTAGGGCTATGAAATTAGGGTTAGTGATGGACCCAAAAGAGGTGTCACGAAAGTGAGTCTCAAATTTAGAATATTTGTAAAGCTGGAAATCCTTTTGCAATCTAAGAATGAAAACGTAGTAAAGGGGCCACAGGTCGTATTTTTCCTAGGGCTAGTTGAGGGTGTTTAATTTGAGCTCGAGTTTATGTGTCGTTTATGAATTTTGGGTTTCAAATAAAATATGGGTTTGGTTTCAATCCGAATGAAAACTCAATGAAAGGGATAAAAACTTAACCAAGTAATTCAACCAATGAACTTAAACAATTTGGAGCTTAATTGCAACTTAGCCTAATTTGGAGAGCAAATCTGATTTAAGGCAAAACAAATGCTAAGCAATGAAGCAACAAAGTTAAATTCAAGACAGACCAAATGCAAGCAATCTAAAACCACACTAATACAAAAACCGTGCCAAGATTTCACTTGATACAAAGTGCAAGCAATTTAACAAACTTGATACCAAGATGAGAACAATTGATGTGCCAAAGATTATCCTAATTTGCTTCGACTGTGGACTGACAATTATGAAATGCTAGCTGATCAATTCTGTATGGAAAACAAAACTATTAGGGACATGATCTCCTGGATAAATGCAACAATGAAGCAAAGACTGAGCAATTTCGAATGCAAGGATGCAATCTGAATACAGAAATGAAATTCAGCAGATAAAGAATGCAAACTGAATGCAACAATGAAGCAAAGCAACTGAAATGAAGTAAAAGAAATAAGAGGAACTGGATGCAGAAACAATTTGAATGCAGGAACAAAATTTGGTAGCTAAAGGATGCAAAAACAAACTCATATGAAATCAAATTTCAGAGCTTAAGCTAATGTGCAGAAATGAATGTCTGCAGAAATTGAAAGGGAAACCAAGTGCTGAAATTAACAAAACAACTGCAGAAATTACAACCAATACTCAGGTGAGATTTAAAAGATAAAGATGCACTAGTACACAACTCAGAACTGCAGCTAAACTTACAAATACCAGTGTTGATACGCAAGGGGCAGAGAACATGTAACGCCCGCTTTTTTTTTCCTAAAGCGGCGTTACGTTAACATACATAGGGGCATGCGAACATCATAAGGCAGCGGAATAATTTAACTTACACATACATGCACCTATCTAGCCTTTCTAACCTAGTAACATGGAAACATGGCATATTAGCACATACTTGACATCATACTTAACATGGAAACATCATACTTAATGTCATGCCATAAGATCACATAAGTAGCAAGTGTGAGCACATAAGTAATGAGTGTAAATTTTTTCTTGACAACACTACCATAAGCTTAGCATAAGACTTGTAAATATATCTTTCCCTGGCCAAGTCACTACCACACACATACTCTTGTCCCTCCTGCTACTTCCCTTATTGTCCCCTTGCTTGATCTGCGGTATAAGGAAATAAGACTATAAGCACATAGGCTTAGTAAGACTCTTTCCTACTCACTAAAACCATTCATCAAAGTAATCATAAGCACACAAAACATGAACATAACTTGGTGCTTTGCATAGGACATAAGCATCTAACATCACTTAGTATGACATAGTTTTTGCATAGTACATGAACATAAAGTACGCCTAACATAGTATGAGACATGGCATAAACATAAATATAAATATATTTATAATGGCATGATACATGGCATAAACATAAACATAAATCTACTTAACATGGCATGATATATGACATAAACTTAAACATAAATCTACTTAACATGGCATAATATATGACATAAACTTAAACATAAATCTACTGAACATGGCATAATACATGACATAAACTTAAACATAAATCTACTTAACATGGCATAATACATGACATAAACTTAAACATAATCTACTTAATGTAGCGACCCGCCTTCTCTACCTTCAGACGGATCGTTACTTCTCTCTACTTCTCTACTTTTGATACATGACTAAAAATGCGGAAATCTTTTTTTTTTTAACTTTTAAATTCATCTAACAATTATATTCTAACTTAAGCAGTCATGTATAATAACATATCACACTTTCTATCTCAAAAGCTCACATATGGTACACTTTGAAGCTTGCCTCGCCCAACACCACAGTCGGGTATCAGTCGACTGATACTGTATCAGTCGACTGATAGCCTGAAATCTGAATTTTCAGGTTTTCGGCAGTTGCTTCACAGCTCCTCCAAACTTATAATTTCGAGCCATATGAAATCATGACACCATTTCTACACTCTATGACAGTTTTCAAATGAGTTTAGCCAATCAAAACGAATCCATAAACTTGAAATTTGGACTTTTGCGGAAGAAAATAAACTATACAAGTTATATGAACTTTAACACTAAAGTTTGTACCAATCTTGACTTCTATACATTCATATAACCAAATACATGTTCTATGACCTTGCTAAAGCATCATGAAATGTGAATGCAACTTTTCTAAACATATTTAAACAATGAAACTTAATTCAAAGAAGAAATTGATACTATCTTGGCACATGCATCTATTTCTCTAACTAAGTATCAATATCTCTAACTACTCACAATTCTACTCATCCAGTGCAGTCATAAGAATATATAGGCTAAAAGAAATGACATGGAATCTTTACTCTAAGAAATTGAGTATGTAAAACTATCCAAAACTTAAATGTTTGCTAAACTCCATAAAACAAAAACTTGAAATTCAAATGAACTATAACATTGTGAATTAAATAACTAAATTGTCTTGTGCCAAAGATCTCTCCATAATCAGCCACCACACACACTTTTCTCAGCACCGCCTCGTCGCCTTCCTTCAGAATTGCTTGCCTTTACCTTTATCTGCAATAAGAGGAAATGCAACTAGTAAGCAAAAAGCTTAGTAAGTACTATCTAGCTCACAAAATCTCGAAATGTGCAAACATGCTTCTAGATCAAACTGAAAATCATATGAGATACTAATATGCTTGAAAGAAAACTATGAACATGTATAACTCAAAACATGCATACTCAAGCAATAATAAATCTCAATTTACTTTTCTTGGCTCAACTTGAAACTTTAGCTATTCTTTAACTTTTTGAAAACTTTCTTAAACTTTAGAAAACTTTGCTAAAGCATATACTTGAAAATAATAATCACTTGGATCCACTGAAGACGTAAGTACCATCTCATATGCGCGTTCCCTAAAAGGTTGGGGTAGCGAGCCACCAATCCTAATAGAGCAGACCTTGGTCTACCAGGGCCAAGACCTTGGAATTGGACACCTGGATTTCTTTAACGACGCCCTTGGACGCCGGGTACTGGCCTTATAAAATAAAATAGATTTTCTTTCTTTTCTTTCTTATCTGTAAATGCCTTGGCATTTTCTGGAGCACCTTGCGTGCTAAAATCCCTAAGTCTTGACTTTTGAGGATTTCTTAAGGCCTTGGCCTTTTCTTTTCTTATCTTTATCTTTTCTTTTCTTTTCTCATAGCTTTTCTTGGACCCTAAACTCACATAGGGTATTAATCAACATATATAAGCATATAATGAACTAAGATCACATGCACAAATACTCAAACAAAAGGAAATATCTCTTTTAAAAACTTTTAAAGGAAATTCTCGCGGAAAAACCGCCTCTTACTGCAGGTGAGCAGTACTTACATTGATATCTTGGACTTACAACCAAGATTGACGTCTAGGACTCGGGAGAAACTTGAGATCTCGGAGAATTCTTCGCGCCTACGCGTTCTCCTCGTCGAGACGAACGCAACGCTCCGCTTTCCTTGATCCCTCCTTGGCCGGCGCCCCTTGGAAGAGGAGAGAAAGGGCTTGGTGTTGGCGTGCGTGCGTGAGAGGGGAAGGATGTCGCACGGCTAGGGTGAGGAAGAGGAAAACCAAAAATTCTAATTTCCTCTCTTAACTTATCTATTTATACTTATGGGGGCGGATCGACCTAACTACACCTTAAATATAAGTCTCTCCACCTTTTGCTGTGCTTGATACCCTAGCTTGGCTGGTCGCGCGCTTGCCTGGTTTCGTGCAGGTCGCGGCTTCGAACCCCCCTGCTGCCCTTAAGTGGTTTTTCCTTTTTTTTCCTTTTTTTTTTCCTTTCTTTTTTTTTAAAATACGAAACGGACTCGGAAAATTCCATAAAAATATTTTAAAAATTCCTAAAAATATCTAGAATATTTCTAAACCATTTTTAAATAATTCTAAGGACTTTAAGAACTAAAAATGGGAATTTTGGGGTGATACACTTAACATGGCATGATTTCTAACATAGCATATGGGCATCTTATTAACACAAACATAAACATAAGACGTTTCCTATCATGCATAATTCTTTAACATGTACCATAAGCATAAAACATTACCATCCTGGCCTAATGCATAATATGAATGAATGCATGAGTCAAATACATATATATAAAGATGCTTAACATTTAAAATCATACTTTTAAATACTTAAACATAATCATAACATTATTGGGGTCCCCGGCTTGTACCACATACATACATCATAAGCGTGCATCCCTAAGTAAATACGAGGTAGCGAGCCCCGACCTATTAGGGTAAGGACAGCATAGTCGGTAGTCCCAGAACCGGGGCGTTCTTAAGGTGTCCATCCCTGTTGCACAGCTTCTGTAGTGCTAGAACCGTGGACAACATAGTCGGTAGTCCAAAACCGGGGCGTTCTTAAGGTGCCCATCCCTTGGACCCATACTTCAGTCCGGTACAAGCCCATTCATAAAGTAAAATAACATCACATGCTTCATTATTCATGGGACATTCATAGCATATTTAAACATAGCATAACCTTGTTACATGAAGCATGACATAAATCATATTTGACCTTTCATCGTTCATACATAATGCATAGCATCATGATGCCCTAAGCCATAAGCATTATCTTTATTCATAAACATGGCATGCTTACTTACACATCATTCTTGTTCATAGTGCTTGCATAATCATGGTACATAAGGTAAGCATTGCATTGTATTCATAGAACATGACATGTTTACATAGACCATCATCCTAATTCATGGAGCTTGCATGATCATGATACATAAAGTAAGCATTGCATTATATTCATAGAACATGACATATTTACATAGACCATTCTCCTAATTCATAGAACTTGCATGATCATGATACATAAGATAAGCATTGCATTGCATACATAAGTATAGTATCTATCACAAGCATGCATGGGTAGGACTCCTATAAACATGCTACGTACCACTTAAGTGCATGGCATAGAACATAAGACATTCATAAATAAACCCTACTAAACATGGCATCTAACATAAACATATCAAACATGAACTATAACACCTAAGGTTAGGGTTAAAGGTAACATAATTTCTACCACATGCTTGAACCTATATATCATAACAAGCCATAAACCATCATTCTTGAAACCCTACCTCCTCCTAGACTCTAATCATATTGCTTGGCCGAAACTTGTAAGGAGGGGTTCTATCATTCAATTGACATATAAGGTAGCATGAGATAAGGAAAAGACCATACATTACTTATAAAGCCATAGGAAGCTATTAGGGCTCATGTTTAGTGTTAACCCTAACTCCTAGCCCTTCTTCATGGGGTTGGCCGAAACATACAAGGGCCATGGGTGCATGAATAAATTCATAAAATTTCCAATTAATCATCTAACACCTTCCATACCATACCATAAGAGCCATTGGAACCCTTACTTGAGGTAAGCCCTAACTCCTTGCCCTAGGACCCTTCTTGGCCGAAACTTTTAGGGTCACAAGGCCTTCTGAAAATTCACATAGATCACCCTCAACCTCTCTTGTATCATGAAGATACATAAAATACATACTTGGAGGTTTAGATCCAACCCTAACCATGGATTCATGGTGTTGGCCGAACCCTAAGGGATACTAGGGTACTCCAAAAATTCTCCAAATCATATTATAACCTATATTCATCATGGGAAAACATTAGAAAGCATGTGTATGATTTTTAACATCATCTTGGACCCAAAAACCAAGGTGGCCGAAAGTTATAGGGGTCCAAATCATGGTTTCATCAACATCAAACCCAAACTAAACTTTATATTATGATAAACATCAAGGAGAACTATTATACCACAGGTGAGGGAGTCTTACCTTAGACTATCTTGGTTATAGACCTTAGATTTGAGAGAAGGGTGAAGACCTTGTTGTCTTTTGACCATCTCTAGCCTTTGTATCCTTGAACAAAAAACCTTGGATCTTGGAAGAGACCTTCTTGTGAACTTTTCCAAAGGAAAAATCCCCCTTGGGGTTTCGGCTAGGATGAGGAAGGAGGAGGGAGAAGGGTGGACTTGGTGGAAGAAGAAAAGTAACCCCCATGCCACCTCTTTATACCACATTAAGGAGGCAAGTGAAGAGTCATGGTGTCTCTTCCCTTCATGACTCTTCATTTTCTCCTAAGCCTTAACCAAAATCCACTTCATCCTCTACTAGCACTCCCTTGCTAGGTGAATTTGTTAGTACATGCATGGTGATACCATAGGTCCAAGGTTCAATCCTTGGTGCATGCACTTTATTTTTATTTTATTTTCCATTATTTCCGAAAATTCCCCTAAAATTCACCCATAGTCATGCTAATATTCCCAATTAAAATACATTTATATTTATATTAAATTTTACCCAAAATCTACCAATAATCATGGTACTAAAAGGCCCATTAGTACTTAGTTTCTCAATTTAAATGAGAAAAATCATGGATTTCTAGACTAAGGTTTGTACTAATATCTCTAGGTCTCTCGAAAAATTATCTAGACATGATCAATATTTTAAAGAAAATATTAAGAGAATTTTCCGGATCATTACAGAACAAAAATTCTGATACACAACAACTCAGTTGAACAGAAATTCAGGAATGAAATTGAATGCTAATCAAACTCAAATTGAATGCATTAGCTAGCTAAATGTTGTCTTCAATCTCAGGAATTAAAACTAAACATGAATTGAATTTGAAATAAACTGAAAGAAATTTGGAATTGAACTGACATTGGCAGGAACAGAGCTGATACACAGCTACAACAAATCTGATACGCAAAGACAAAACAGAATTAAACTGAAATTAAGTTCAAATTGATCACTGAACAATATCCCTAGCTAATTACTTGTAGAATGGAACCTAATTAAAGCTGGAAAAATTCAGAAACGAAAACGAAACAGCTGATACAAAGACAAACAAAAACTATTTTGCTAAAACTGAAATTACAGCTAAGGAAAACAAGAAATGCCATAAAAACTAAGCCTCGACCATTCCCTTGTCTCAAGACCTCCTTGCCGTCACACAAGAGCAAGCCAAGAACCCCTTCAACACATAAATCAATGGAAAAACAGCTTCAATTTCAGATCTGCTCACAGATTTCACTCGGCTGGAAAATTCCAATCCGATCTCCTGGATCTCGCGAGGTAGAATTGCTATGGAGATTTAGTGTTGATCAGAAACCATCAGAAGACCCTTCGGACAGCTCAGATTGAAAAGAATGGCTCGCGATCGCGATTTAGTTGATCAAATCATAGAAATAGACGAAACCCTCAATCCACTCTGCCCCGGTGAGAATCTGAGCTGGAATCGCAATGGAAACCTTCTCCTAATGATCCAGATCGTGATCCAAGGTTGTGATCGAGATGGTCACGTCTCTGATGAAGAAAACTTGAAGGAAAACGATGAAAAACTCGGAAAGAACGAAGACAGTGGCTGAAGCTCAGCGAGGACGCGACCCCTGTTCTGCGGAGGGAATTTCCCTTTTAAACTTATGCCATTTAATTTGGACGGCTGAGATTGTTCAAAGCTCATCCAACGGTTGATCTTTGTCTGATTTGGATCAAACTTCCCAGATCTTGATCAAGGGTTAGGATCATCCTCGGGGTAGCTCGGATATGCTAGATTCACAACGGATGGTTCAGATCACCTTGATCTTTGAATGGATGGTCTAGATCCTCCTTAGCTTGATCTGATGGCCAGATGATCTCTGATTTGGATGAAATTTTCAGATCTTGATCTGATCGCTCGATTAACCTTAATCCCAACTCGGATTGATCAGAAGTTCTCAGATGGTCTAAATCTAACCGTTCTTGCATCGGATGGTCCATATTAGTCGACACCTGACCACTTGATCCAGTCCACTTTTGACTCAACTTTGACCCAACTTGACCTAGGTCCATGATTCTTCCAAGCCTACAAAAGTAGATCAACAATTTAGTGACAAAACAATTCAAAAAATATCAAAATTTGCAATTAAGTCCAAAATGAATGTAAATCCTAAAACCTAGGGTAAATCCATAATTATGCAAGTAAAATATGGGTCAAACACAGATATAACCATATGAAATGATCAATAAAATGATACTTATCAGATAGCTCCAACTATGGGTCATAATGGTTTCCTATGGCATTATAGGTAATGTATGGCGCCAAAAATTTGACGAGCCCAAACTATGTGTCACAAATATAGGCCTCAAATTTAGAATTTGTAAATTAAAGCTGGAAACCCTTTTACAAACAAAATGTATAAGAATGTAGCAAAGGGGCCACAGGTCGTATTTTTCTCGGGGATAGTTGTCGTGCTTGATTCAAACTTGTAGTTATGGTGTCATTTTCGGGTTTCAAATAAGTAATGAAATTTTGGATAGCAATTGTGAATGAAAATAGAATGAAAATAAGGAAAATGAACAAATGAACTAAGCAAGAGATGGCACTTGATACTTCCACCAAGAAAAATCGAGTCAAGCTATAGGCTGTAACCTAAGTTGGAAAGGACCATTCAAATGCACAGTGAACTCTGAAAATCAATCGTGTTATGGAAATTATCTGAAGCAAATCAAGCCCAAGCAATTGCTATTTATGCCTTTCGGAAATTAAACAAGCTACACATGTTAACTCCAACTAACTACAATTTTTGAAACCGCAACTTATTGATTCCAACTCAATCAGATGCCACAAATGACAAGTTAAATTCAGAGTCAATTAGATCCAAAGCATATGGCACACAACTGAGAATTGAAACTGAAATCAGATTTGAGAAGAGAGTAAAATTCAGAAATGGATTTTGGAATGAAATGGCACGCAAACTAGAATTTGATGCCCAGAACTTAAAGCAAATGCTATTCTAAACCCAACAAACTATCTATCCAATACTAGAGCAGGAATTAACAGCTAAGAAACTCAGAAATTCGAAACAAGTGCAGAAACCAAAGGAAAGAAAAACAAAACTGCATTGAACTTGGCACGCAACACTTGAAATTGGCACGCAAGGATTAAAACTAAAACAAACTGAAATTTGTCTTAATCTATAACTAAACAAGTTCTTAGTTAACTTAACTTGAAGATTAAAATCCTAATTGAGCTCAAACAAATCAGAATTACAAACTAAATTGCTGAAAAACTGAAATTGCAGAAAAACAGGGCAGAATTCGACTAAAGTGCAAACTATAGCTAAGACAGGAATTAAACTAATGAAATCTACTCCTCGATTCCTTCCCAAGCTCAGGATCTTCTTGGTTGTCAATCAAGAGCCGGCTTCGAACCCCTAGGCTCAGCAAATCAGTGGAAAAATAGCTTCAACCATCGATTCTGCTCAAACTGCTTCAGCTGGGAGAATTCCAATCCAAATGCTTCGATCTTCGTTTGTGGAGCTGCGATGGTGATTTGGGAACAACCTGAGGTCACTTGAGAACCCCTACAAGTGCCTCAGATCATTGGAAATGGACTGTGGCGAAGATCTCAGTGCTCGGACCACAGAGATTGCGAAACCCTCAACAAGCTCTGTCCGGATGAAATTTGAGCTGAAATCTCGGTTGATGCTGCCTTCTTCAGATTCAGATGATGAAATTAGGTTGGAAACGAGGTGGTCGCGCCTTAGAATTGAAGAAGAGATGAAAAACAGTGAAGAACTCGAAGAACTTGCGAAGACGGCGTAGACGCGACGAGGAGAAGCTGGGCTGCATTTTTCCTTAAATAATAACCAATGGACGGCTGTGATTGATCGGATGAAATCCAACGGTAGATCTTGATCTGATTTGAGCCAAACTTTTATGATGATGATCTGGGGTCAGGATCTGCCTTGTGGTAGCTCGGATCCTCCAGATGTGCAACGGATAGTCCAGATCAACTCTATCTGTGATTGGACGCTCTAGAGCCCTCCTTGCTTGATCCAACGGTTGATTTAGCTCTGATTGGGATGAAACCTTCAGATCTTGATCATAGAGCTTGATCAACCCTAACCCTAGCTCGGATTGCTTCAGATCGTCCCGGATGGCTCAGATCTAGCCGCTCTTGAATCGGACGGCCCGGATTAATCGTAGGCTTGATAATTCGATCCGGTTCACTTCCGACTCAGGTTTGACCCAGTATGCCCTAGGTCCAGGATCCTTTCATGCCTACGAAAATATATCAGAAAATTAGTGGCCAAATAATCCAAAAATTGTGTAATTTTGCAATTAAGTCCAAAATGAAATAAAGTTCCAAAACCTAGGGTAAAATCATAATTAAGCAATAAAAACATGGGTCAAACATGGATTTAAGCAATTAAAATAATCGATAAAATGGTGCTTATCAACTCCCCCACACTTAAGCTGGAGCGTCTCGCGAAACTACTAAATATGTATCCCCTAGATTTACTTAAGCATAATTAGAAGCAAATGAAAAGAAATTACCTAAGGTTGTCAATTCTCATAAATCTACGCTCTATGGATTACTGTCTTGTCCTTAAATCAACAACTTAGCCTTTTCATCCATCATGAATCATTGAGATGAATTTAAATCACTAGCCTTTCAAGAAAAAATATTGGTGGCTCTCTCCTAAGTTCTAAGTTGATGATGGAAGTGGAGCTCACTCAAACACACATGCTTCATGCACTACCATAGGCTTGCTTATTATCTACTCTCTACCATTTATCATGATAGGATCAACATCTATGAAAACCAAAGAAAGACATAGAAAATGGTAAGGAGTGAATTAAAAGCTAAGGAAATGGAAGAATTAGTAAAGTGGAAGACTTGAGTGCTTGGGAATGTTTCCAATGAACTTTGCTCTCTTATCAGTCCCATAGTGAATTCAAAAGTGTTCTGGAGTAAACTCTTGCCTTGCACTTCGAAAATTCAATAAAAATCCCTCACTAGACCCTTTGTGCCAATTGTCTATCTCGCGTGCCATTTGATTTCTTTCTCTTCTCTTTACTGATTTTCTTTTCTTTTCTTTTATCCTCGAGCAAGGTCAGACTTGTAGTTGATCACAGCTTTCAATTTGGATGAGAGAAACTTAAATAATTCCATGGTGCCGAAATTTCAAATGTGTGCCAACTTGCTTCTTCTTTTCTCCTCTCATTCTCTCCAACTGTTTTTCTTCCCTTTTTGTTTTTCCTTTTCTTCTCTGAATTCTTCTCATGGAGCATTTCGAATCAGTGTTGCATCAGAGAGCCCTAGACATCAAATAGCAGTTAGAGACAAAAATTTAATGCTCCACACATGACCTTCACTAACTCTTGCACATTCCTTTTTAAGTTGGCACACTCAGAATTTTCCTTGGCACAGCATTTCTTCAATTCAGCTCAGATCAGATCGGTTCAAATTCCTTCTATTCATTCCAGATCAGTAGATTGGATTCCAATCTCAGCAATTCACAAATTTTCTGCAGTGGCACAGATTTTCTGCACAACTTCTCCCTTTTCTTTTCTTCTTCGAAACTTCTAGCTGCCATTTCTTTTTCAGCTTTCGATCAGTCTCCACTCAGCTTCATCTCCATTCTTAAATTCAGCTCGCATACAAACCTTGCTTGTATCACTCAGTAGCTCCCAAATGGAGCACTCGGCAGCAACAATTGGAATGCAATTCAGATTTTTGGGTTGTTTCAGCAAATTCTTTTCTCAGCTCAATTCAGACTTTAAGCTTCATCAGATTATACAGCTTCAAGTCACTGATTTCTCCAACAATTAACATCAAGAGTATTTGCATCAAATAGTTGTGGAGAATTCAAGGTTTCCATTCGAAATTCCAATCAGCACATTGACTTAGCCAAACCACTGTCTTCCATTTATTGAAGCATCCATTAGTTCTTCTTATATCTGAAATTGAATGTGCACCTTCAACTTCAGATACATTCAACACTTAACATCTTGATTCATAGCTTTAAAAACTCAAATTTCAGCTTCAACTTGACACAAACTGCATTTTCAGCTTGTTTTCTCAACCCTACTGCATTTCCAGCTTGTATTCTTTGCTTGATTCAGTAATGCAATTTAATTTTTCACTGCAATTCATCCACGCAGCAGCATTCCTTTGTTCTGATCAGCAACCTTTCAGTCTTCAATTCCTGATAATTTCCAATTGGTTTTGCTTTTAATCCTTTCCAACACCCTTGCATTGTTTCCATTCCGAACACAGATTTTCAAACTTCTCCATTGCTTGCCTCTTGCTTCAATACAGAATTCCTTATATCTCCCATTCAGATTATTTTCAGTTTCTCCAAATTCAAGTCTCGACAGCAACTTGCAGAAATTCACAGCAATGCAGAAATTTCCAACAACTTGCAGAAATTCACAGCAGCTCAATTCAGATTGTTGCAAAGTGTTACTGATTTCATCCTTCATCTGTGTTACAAACTCCATTAATTTCCAGATTTTCTTTCACTGCTGATTTGGGCACAGATTTTTTTCTGTTGTTTTTAGATCCGTCCAGCTTGTGTGCAGCTTCTACATCAATTTTTCAGCCTTCAGTTTAGCTTCAATTCAGCACTTGGCAATTTACAAGCTTTCCCTGGCTGCATTTCATTGTTTTCAACTTCTTTTCATCTGTTTCAATTCAGATCATGTTTTCATATGGTATAGCTTCAGCACTCGGCAGCTCAGATTCATCTTCAAGTTGTTGCAAAATTTCCTTTGGCACAAACATTTCATCATTTTCTTTTTCTTCTTTTTCAGCTTTTGTTCCACTCTCAATTCAAATCATCCTTTTCTTGTTCTCAGCTGCAATCCATTCCATTCCAGCTCAGAAATATAGATTCCATCCTCAACAATTCACAGGTTTCCGAAATCAGCCTCACAATTCTTCTATTCCTATCTAAAATCAGTGATACACTGCTAAGTTCCCCAATTCAGCTTCACAAATAGCCATTCAATGATTCAAAACTGCTCCAAGTTGATTTGTTCATCTTTCTCCAGCAAAGGCAGCTGCATTTAATGCTTCTAGCAAGGTGGCCGAATAGCTTCATAGCATCAAGAAAACATACTTTTCCTCTCTTTTGTCATTGCATAAATTTCCTTCATTTGTGTGCCATTTGGATTACACAAATTCTTCAACCGGATTCGTCTTGGCTCCAAATTGTTTGGATCTTCATTTTGATGGTCAAGAGTCTAGATGCCTCCATTTGATTTCCTCCTCTTGCTCATCTCCAAAAAAATTTTTCGTTGACATGAATTGCTTCTTTTGATACAATTTGCCTCCAAATCACCAATCACTCCCCCACACTTAATTCTTTGTCCGTCTCGGGCAAAATTGCATCAAGAAAACATCCCAAGCAAACAAATCCATAGAAAATTAGGGTTAAGATTAGCAATAAGGAAGGGTAAATAAAATAGACATGCCAAGATTGAATTGAAGAGGTAAACAAAATGATTAGTCCCTATAGATGTGATCCATCCATTGAAATATGATTTTGAAAGAATATGAGCAAGTTCTAGAGCACAATAACATGTGTGTCACAAATAAGGCTAATCTTACTAGGTAAAAATAATCCATCTCAAATCATCAATTAAGAATTTAAAGCAAAGTAGTACTCAAGCATCCAAGAATTCATCCATTAGCTCAAATCCTAAGTTTTGACAACCGAATTTAATTTATTTTCCAAAAGACTCTAAAATGCTATTGAGATAACCTAAGGGATACATTTATTTCTAATCATGCAATAAAAAGTGCTAAAATGAAATACATGGTAATTACAATGATTTTATTCATGTATTGTATCTTAAGCATTTATTGTTAACTACTTACTTCAAAAAGAGAAAGAATTTATTTCTAGAACCATGAAAATATGCTAAGAGAAAAGATATGGTATTTACAATGAAGAATTTTATTGGAACTTAAAAGTATCTACTTGAGAAAACTTCTTGCGCACGCCAACTTGAATTTATTCTTGCAAAAAGTAAAGAAATGGTATATACAAAGAAAGATGAGTGCAAAATTTAGTGACTCCCCTTTTAAGTTGGGTATGTGGCATCAATATAGTCCACTCCATCCACCTCTAGCTCCTTGACCTCTTCATGGAATTTCTTGAGCGGTGGCCATTTACTTTGTACACTTGACTCGTGGCCTCCTCTTGAATCCCTATCACTCCGTAGGGAAAAACATTAGTCACAAAAAATGGACCCTCCCATCTTGACCTCAACTTTCCCTTGATCAATTTGAGTCTTGACTTGAATAATAGCACTTTATCACCAATATGAAATTCTTTGTCCACAATGTGCTTGTCATGAAATTTCTTAGTCTTCTCCTTGTAAATCCTTGAATTCTCAAATGCTTCCAACCGGATTTCTTCAAGTTCTTGAAGATGCAACTTTCTTTCTTCTCCCACCTTAGTAGCATCAAAATTGCAAGCTTTAATTGCCCAGTACGCCTTATGCTCAACCTCCACAGGTAAGTGGCATGATTTCCCATACACAAGTCTATAAGGTGACATTTCAATGGGTGTCTTGTAAGCAGTGCGATATGCCCATAAAGCATCTTCAAGCCTTTTACTCCAATCCTTCCTATGAGGTCTCACAGTTTTTTCTAAAATTGATTTGACTTCTCTATTCGAAACCTCGGCTTGTCCATTTGTTTGGGGGTGATAAGCAGTAGAAACCTTATGTACAACCCCGTACTTATTAAGAAGAGCCTGCATGTGCTTATTGCAAAAATGGGATCCTTGGTCACTTATGATTGCTCTTGGTATTCCAAACCTGCAAAAAATGTGTGACCTGACAAAACTAACAATAACAGATGAATCGTCAGTCCTGGTGGGGATGGCCTCCACCTATTTTGAAACATAATCAACAGCTAAAAGGATATACAAGAATCCAAAAGAAGCAGGAAATGGTCCCATAAAATCTATACCCCACACATCAAATATCTCACAAAATAAAATAGTTTGTTGAGGCATTTCATTTCTAGCACTTATGTTTCCTGTTCTTTGACATCTATCACAACATTTACAAAACCTATATGAATCTCTAAACAGGGTGGGCCAGTACAATCCACATTCTAAAATTTTTCTAGCAGTTCTTTGTGGTCCAAAATGCCCACCACATGCTGAAGAATGGCAAAAAGTGAGTACAGAATGAAATTCATGATTTGGTACACATCTCCTAATGATTTGATCACTACAAAATTTCCACAAGTAAGGATCATCCCACACATAATATTTTGCATCACTTTTAAACTTATCCCTTTGAGCTTTCGAAAAGTGTGTAGGAAAAACATGAGCTACAAGAAAATTCACTAAGTCTGCATACCAAGGTGACTCACCATGCAGCTGTAAAAGCTGCTCATCTCTGAAAGCATCATCTATGGCCGTGGGATCTCCATCTCCCTCCAATCTGCTCAAGTGGTCTGCTACTAAATTTGCCTTTCCACTCCTGTCCCGTATCTCCAAGTCAAACTCCTGTAGTAGTAGCATCCATCTAATAAGCCTTGGCTTCGCATCTGGCTTCTTCAAGAGGTATTTCAATGCTACATGATCAGAAAACACAACAACATGAGAACACAATAAATATGATCTGAATTTATCTAAAGCAAAAACAATGGATAGAAGCTCCTTTTCTGTGGTGGTGTAATTGGCTTGAGCTGAATCCAAGGTCTTTGAGGCATAAGAAATAACATATGGTGCCCCATCTAATCTCTGTGCAAGAACAGCTCCTACTGCATGGTTCGAGGCATCACACATCAACTCAAAAGGTAAGCTCCAGTCTGGTGATCTGATGATAGGTGCAGTGATAAGAGCCTCTTTCAACCTCTGAAAAGCCTCCTTGCATTTTGCATCAAAGTAAAAATCCACATCCTTCTGCAATAATCGAGACAATGGGAGAGCAACTCTACTGAAGTCTCTAATAAATCTCCTGTAGAAACCTGCATGTCCAAGAAAAGATCGAACATCCCGTACGCATACGGGGTAAGATAAAGAAGATATAGCACTTGTTTTTGCAGGATCTACCTCTATACCTCTCCTAGAGACTATGTGACCTAAAACAATGCCATGCTCAACCATAAAATGACACTTCTCAAAATTAAGAACCAGATCAGTCTCGATGCATCTATGCAAAACCCTAGATAAATTATCTAAGCATGAATCAAAGGATGTGCCAAAAACAGAAAAATCATCCATGAATACTTCCATGCAGTGTTCTAACAACTCACCAAAAATGCTTACCATACACCGCTGGAAGGTCCCTGGAGCGTTGCAAAGTCCGAATGGCATCCGTCTGTAAGCAAATGTGCCGAAAGGACAAGTGAAGGTGGTCTTCTCTTGATCTTCCGGATCTATGCAAATCTGAAAATAACCTGTGTATCCATCCAAAAAGCAATAGTGTGACTTCCCCGCCAATCTCTCCAACATCTGATCAATAAAAGGCAAGGGATAGTGATCCTTCCTCGTGGCTTGGTTCAGCTTCCTATAATCCACACAAACTCTCCATGCATTCTTCACTCTCGTGGGCACCAACTCGTTGTCTTCATTTGCCACCACTGTAACTCCTGATTTCTTGGGAACCACATGAAGAGGACTCACCCATCTGCTATCAGAAATAGGGTAAATGATGCCTGCCTGTAAAAGTCTAGTCACCTCTTTCTTTACTACATCAAGAATCAAAGGGTTGAGTCTTCTCTGTGGTTGTCTCACGGGCTTCATATTTTCTTCTAAGTGTATCCGATGCATGCAGATAGCAGGACTAATCCCAGAAATATCAGCGAGTGTCCACCCTAAAGCTTTTCTGTGCTGCCTCAGAACTTGTAATAATTTTTCCTCTTGCTCTGGCTCTAAATTCTGGGCAATGATGACAGGTAGCTGCTGATCTTCTCCCAAATAAGCATACTTCAAGTGTGCTGGCAAAGGCTTCAACTCAGGCTCTGACTGCTCAGTAGATATGGGTGATCCCTGGGGCTCAGTGCAATCCCCTACACTTACATACCTACTCTCTGACTCTCCTGACACATCAACCATCAAGAGTGATCCCTAGGGCTCAGTGCAATCCCCTACACTCATGAAATCTCCATCAACTGTAAGAGGTCCAGAAACGGATCCAAACTCAGCTCCTCCTGCAGACATAACATCTCCTGCATCTATAGAGCTCAGGTCACACTCATGAATATCAGAAAAAATCTTCTCAGCAAGGGCATCTACACCAATCGACTCCTCAGCAACATCAATACGCAAAACAGAGTGATCCTCCCTCGGATGCTTCATAGCATCAAGAAGACTGAACTGGACTACTGTATCTCCTATCTCCATGGAAAGTGTCCCTGCATGTACATCAATCTTCGTTCTGGCGGTCTTCAAAAATGGTCTCCCAAGGATGAGTGGAGATCTATGTGCAAGGAAATCTCCCTCCATGTCCAATATGTAAAAATCAGCTGGGAAGATCAACTCTTTCACCTTAACAAGCACGTCCTCAATCATTCCGGCTGGGTGAGTCTGGCGTCTATCAGCCAGCTGAATCACTACTCCTGTAGGCTGTAAAGGGCCTATGCCCAACATCTGAAAAACTGACCTAGGCATCACATTGATGGAAGCACCCAAATCTAACATAGCGTCCTGAAATAAACTGCTTCCAATCTCACAAGGTACAGTAAAAACTCCTGGGTCTTCGCATTTCTTATGAATTTGCTGAAACAATGCTGAAACATTCTTGCCCATGTTAACTAACTCATTCCCCTTCAACCTCTTCTTGTGAATGCACAAATCTTTGAGAAACTTAGCGTATTTAGGAATTTGCTTGATCATGGTAAGCAATGGCACATTCACCTGCACTTTGCTAAAAAGATTCTCAAGTTCTTGAAATTCTTTGGCCTTCTCTTCTTCCACTTGCTTTTTGGCATTTGTTCTCTGCTGTGGAAAAGGTAAAGGAACCCTAAAATCATCAACTTTTGCCGAAAATGGAGAAATTGAATTCTGCCTTGCTGTCCCATGCGTAGCAGCTGCTGTCCCATGCGTCTCGACATTGATTTCTCCTCCGTTTTTCACCAAATTTGGAGGGTTGCTTGAGGACTGAGTTAGGAACGTGCTAGGGGTGGAATTAGCTGAATTTGAACTCATATCATTGCTGTTTTGGGCCGGAATTTGAGAAGCTGTCCAGTCTCCTAAAAATTCTGCTCTTGGACTCTTCGGAGACGTTGTAACTTTCCCACTTCTAAGAGTTATTGCGCTCACATTTCCCTTAGGATTTGGAGTTGTTTGTGACGGTAATTGGCTTGACCCTTGAGCTTGCATTTGGTTTATCCCACTTGCTATTTGTCAAATTGTTCTCTCAAGGTTTTGCAAAGTGGTATCCATCCTTTGTTGATGATGTTGTTGTTGTTGCATTTGTTGCGTTAGCTCCTCTATCTTTTGTTGTTGTTGTTGCGAATTTGAACCACTAGAACTCCCATAGCTTGCATATGACTTGTGTGGGGATGAATAGGTGGATGAGGGCTGCTGTAAATTCTGGAAACCCTGCTGGAAATTCTGTGAACTTTGCTGAAATTGATGTGTAGGTTGCTGAAATTGTTGGAATTGCTGTGGAGGTTGATTTGGCGGCTGGTAATTGCTGAGAGGCTGCTGGAATTGTTGCACAGGTTGGTATTGTTGCTGGAATATGTCCTGAAAATTCTGGGAAGGCTGAAATTGATGCTGGAATAGTTGAGATGATTGCTGAAAACTCTGTATAGGTTGCTGTGGCTGCTGAAAATATTGATTTTGTGGCTGGAAACCATGCTGTGGCTGCTGTGAACTCTGAAATGAAGGATGATTTTGCTGAATTTGATGATTGGAAGGCGGTTTTTGGTAAAAAGAGTTACCATACTTCAAATTTGGGTGGTCCCTCCAACCCGGATTGTAGGTAGATGAGTAGGGGTCATTTCGTTGTTGGAATGGAGCTCTAGCCAAGGCCGCAACCAATTCATCTTGTTGGAGATTTGGACAATGGTCCGAATAATGTTCGTGGCTTGAACAAATGCTACATACTCTTGTAACTTGATTTGGAAATGAAGTTGTTGTTAAATTTGAGGCTTGGTTCACATTGTTCACTGCCATTTGCTTCACTAAAGATGCCAACTCCGTCAATTGGTTCTCCAACAAGGAGCTCTTGCTTTCTTTTTGTTCATTAGGCGACACTTGAGCTTCATGAACCCCTCTTGTAGTGAGTGCTCTACTTCCAAATTGTTGAGTATTCTCCGCCATGTTAGAAATGAGTACTCTAGCTTGCTCCAGAGTTTTGTTTACTAAGGCTCCTCTTGCCGCCGCATCAATCATGCTCCTATCCATAGGTAATAAACCTTCATAAAAATATTGCACAAGAAGTTGCTCACTAATTTGGTGTTGAGGACAGCTAGAGCATAACTTCTTGAACCTCTCCCAGTAATCATAAAGGACTCTCCAACCACTTGTTGAATCCCACAGATACTTTTTCTGATAATGGCGATCCTTGATGCTGGAAAAAACTTCTCTATAAATGCTCTCTTCATTTCAATCCAACTAGCAACATGTCCAGTGGGCAAATAATACAACCAATCCTTAGCAGCCCCAGTCAAAGTAAAAGGAAATGCTCTTAACTTAATGTCTTCTTCAGAAACGCCCTGAGGCTTCATAGTAGAGCACACCACATGGAACTCGTGCAAGTGTCTGTTTGGATCCTCCCCAGATAAACCCTGAAACTTTGGCAACAAATTTATGAGTCCCGATTTGAGCTCAAAACTTCCCCCTAGCTCTGGATAAGCTATGCTGGAGTACTGAAATGCAGCATCAGGTGCTGCAAGCTCCTTCATGGTTCTCTGGTGGTCTGCCATATCAATGCCTGAGTGAGTGCTGATAGTCTGAAGTGGAGGGATATCTGTAGTCTCAGTAAGAATGGCCTGGCTCCTCCTGACTCTGAAAGTCCTCTCAATCTCAGGATCGAAATCTTCTAATTCAGCACCTAAAGACCTGGTCATAAAAACAAAACAAATCACAGTAAAAATGGATAAACAGATAAACAGATAAAATCAAATCCGAAAATATAGCAATAAGCACAAAAATAAATCAAGAATGATGTGCAAAAAAAGTGTACAAGCTAAAATCAAACAAGTCAACTAACAGTTCCCCGGCAACGGCGCCAAAAATTTGATACAGCCCAAATATACTAATTAAAGTTGTCATGAAAGTGTGGGCTCATCAAATTTAGAATTTATAAATGAATAACTGCTGGAAACCCTTTTACAAGCAAAATGTATACGAATGTAGCAAAGGGGCCACAGGTCGTATTTTTCTCGGGGATAGTTGTCGTGCTTGATTCAAACTTGTAGTTATGTGTCGTTTTTGGGTTTCAAATAAGTAGTGAAATTTTGGTTTTTAATTGAAAATGAAAATGAAATGAAAATAAAAGAAAGTGAGCAATGAAACTAAACAAAGAAAGTGGCACCAAGATTTCAACTAATGGTACCCTAATTAAACACTTACCAATTTTTTTAATGGGGAATAGTTTTCTGGTTGCAACAAACCAAAATAAATGCCAAGCAATGAGGTAAAAGCAGTTATGAAGTTTTCGAAAACAAACTAGATTAACACAAGGAGACACATGCAAAATTCAGAAATAAAACAAGTAGTAATGAAAAACTTGGCAAGCTGACCGAATGAGATTGAAAAGCAAACTATCACTCAAAAACTTAGCAGGTAATGATGAAGAAAAAGCTCACTTAGACACAAACAAAAGCAAGGAAAAGAATGCAGAAATAAAAGCAAATGCAGTAATGGAATCAAACTTTCGGAAATGTGATGCTAGCTAAGCCAATAACATGGATTCAAGTGCAGAAAATCAAAACCAAGTTATATGTTAACTAAGCAAACACATATTGGACTCGAAGGCAGGAATTAATGATGAAAACCAGAGACAATTTGGCAAACAAGCAACCCTAGCAAATTCAAAAATCTGCAGGAATTTTCAGAATTAAGAGTGGCACGCAAACTAACTTTGGGTTATGAAAAAACTACAATTAAGTGGTATTTGAACTAAACACTCTATCCACCTAATGCTAAAGCAAAGATTGATAACTAAGAACTTCGGAAACAACTCAGAAAATCAGGAATCTGAGACAAACTCAGAAACTGAATGAAAATTTCAGAAATGAAATGGCACACAGCAGGGAAATTGGCACGCAAGATTTAATACTATGATTCAACTGAAATTTAACTCCAAATATCACCAAACAGGTTCCTAACTGACTGATCTCGAAGGTTTAAATCCTAATTTAGCTAAAACAACTCAGAATTACGACTACGATTGCTGGAAAGAAACTGCAAAAACAGAACATGCGCAGAATTTCGATTACAGCTACAAAATATGAAAACTAATCATCTAAGCTACACCTCAACCCCTCTCGAGCTCAAGAAATTCTTGGTTGTCAATCAAGAACCGGCTTCGAACCCCTAGGCTCAGCAAATCGATGGACAATCAATTCTGAATTTGTTTCTGAACTTTATCTGCGCTTGATGGAATTTTTCATCCGATTCACTCCATCTCGATTGGAGGAGCTGCGATGATGATGTGGGAAACTTCTGAGCTCACCTGAGAACCCCTACAAGTGGTTCAGAAGCTTTGAAATGGATTGTGGTCGAGAAGAAGATGAACGGATTGAGAACTGCCGGAACCCCCAAGAAATCCTCTGTTCTAGCGCAAATGAGCAGAATTCTTCAATTACCAATCGCCAAAGACTTGATTCTCGATCTGAGAGTGAAGATGAGGTGGTCACGCCTTCATGGAAACAAAAATTTCGAAGAACGATGAAGAAACGAGGAAGAACGGCGAAGAACAGTGGAGCTAGGTTGAAAGCGCGACAAGGGTAAGTTCCTGAGTTCATTTCCTTAAGTATTAACCAATGGACGGCTCGGATCGATTTGAGGAAATCCAACGGCCGATCTCGCTCTGATTTGATCCAAATTTTTATGATGATGATCTGAGGTCAGGATCTGCCTTGTGGTAGCTCGGATCCTCCAGATATGCAATGGATGGTCCAGATCAACTCTATCTGTGAATGGACGCTCTAGAGCCCTCCTTGCTTGATCCAACGGTTGATTTAGCTCTGATTTGGATGAAACCTTCATATCTTGATCATAGAGCTTGATCAACCCTAACCCTAGCTCGGATTGCTTCAGATCGTCCCGGATGGCTCAGATCTAGCCGCTCTCGAATCGGACGGCCCGGATTAATCGTAGGCTTGATAATTCGATCCGGTTCACATCCGACTCAAGTTTGAACCAATATGCTCTAGGTCCCGGAACCTTTGATGCCTACAAAAATAAATCAAGAATTTAGTGGCCAATTAACTCAAATATGTGAAATTTTGCATTTAAGTCCAAAATATGAATAAGTTCTAAAACCTAGGCAATTTCACAATTTTGGCAATAAAAACATAGATCAAACATGGATTTAAGCCACTCAAATGATCAATAAAATGGAATCTATCAATGCACTGACTTAAAGCATCTTGAATTAAGGCAAAGACCTAAGCATCTCAACCCTTTCTAGGTTATCAATCAAAAGTACCCTAAGGTACTTGTGAGATGCTGGCTTCTAAGTCTATAGGTGCATGCAGTTCTAGGGTTATGGCCTAAGCTAAGTCCATATTCGAAAAAACCCTAGTTTTGAAAAGGGGATAGTTTTGAAAAAAATAAAACTAAGTCGAAAATGAAAACTGATTTTGAAATTAAGTAAAGCAGTTTTTCAAATTCTATTTTTAGAAAAATTTAAAATCAAGTAGAAAAAAATGAAGTTAGTCTATTCTATAGAGCACAATCCTAACTGCCGAATTGACAAGAAACCATAAGATAGTCAATATAGAATAGTCAACACAGTCATATAGTCAAACACAAGTCAACCCTACTGAGTAGGGGCAGTCAAATAGGTACTGGTACAATACTAAGTAAATCTAGGATGAGGGGCCAGGATGCCATGAATCGAATCGTGCCATCATCTCAGCGAATCGTGCATCAGCCACTTCTCGATCGGCACGACGAGCGTCCATCTGCTCTATGTGGTAGGCTTCGACCTCCTCTCGGAGACTCTGAACCTGTGTCTCTAAGTGTGTCACTCTCTGGTAGAGTGTCGGTGGAGCGGGCTCGTAGATGTGCGCTCGGGCTGCTGCCACCAGATCCCCAACGTCGACCTCAACCTCCTCGTCTGAATCAGTCGGGGGAGCTGCTCTCTGACGTCTCCAGGACAAGACCCCGGTACCGGACACCTCTATACCAGCTAGGGCAAAGTTTCTATAGCCTATTTCATCGTAATCAGTCAAGGCGGTCATCTCTCCCTCGGTAATGTTTCTACCGTGGTGATGTAATATGGACGTGATGATGTGGCAGTAAGGTGTGCGTACCTGCCCTTGTGTGGTAACACTGGAGGCGTGTAGGATAGTCTGAAAAATGTGAAGTCCTATATCGATGTCAAGCTGGTGAATCAAGGCGTACAGAAGAAAGGAGTGGAATGGTCGCATAGTGGTGACGTCCCTGGTGGATAATGACAGGATACATCGGACTATGACCCTATATAGAGCGTAGTCCTGTACTTCTAATTCGACAGACTGAAATCGTCTGGCCACGGGCCGCCTAAAGAAATATGAATGCAATGTATCTAAGGTGATCTGAGAGTAGGGAGCATCAAAGGGAAGCTCCCTAGGAGGGTAACAACAGAAGGTGGACTGCGAGAGTCGTAGTCCTAGAAATCGGTTGAGTAAAGTTGGTGTGATAGTTAGGGGGATTCCTTGAACAGTGGTGGAAAACATGAGATTATCCTGTCTAATTATGTTATTGTAAAATTCTGCACATAAGGAAGTATTGATTGGGTGGGTGCAGAATACAAGATTGTCAAGTTGGTAAAAGTTTATGGCGTTCATTGCTAAGGGACAGGATTGGGTGAAAAATTGTCTATTCAAGTAACTTATTTTGATAGGTTTATAGGTGGTGCGAGCGAACTTATTACATAAGTCTAAATTTGGAAACCTAGGGTTAGGACTAGGTTGGGTACCGGGTTCTGCCTGGTTTGGTCGGCGTCTTCTAAGGAATAAATATACACTTAAAGAAAGTATGCATTTAATGAAAAACTTAAAAAGAAATTAACTTAATTAAAAGTTATACCGGGTTGCTCGGGGAGGCATTGTTGAAGATGAGAGCTTGAGAGTGTTGCAAGATCTCTTGGAAGATAGAGAGTTGAGGAGAAGGAGTGGTTTGGGTGTGAAGAGGAGAAGGGGAATGGGATCCCTTTTATAGGCAGATTCGGGCGCCCTTTATCGGGAGGGCGCCCTATCTGTCGAGGGCGCCCTGCCCAGGCCTGCATGAGGCTTTTGGGAGCTTTCTGCCGTTGAAGGACTGTGTGAGGGCGCCCTGCCTGACGAGGGCGCCTTACGCAGGTCTGCAGCTGCCTTTTTGGCAGCTTTCTGTGGTTAAAGGACTGTGGGAGGGCGCCCTGCTTGACGAGGGCGCCTTACGCAGGTCTGCAGCGGCCTTTTGGCAGCTTTTGACCAACCTCGGGGCGCCCTCAAGTGATTGGGCGCCCTATGGACTGTTTTGACCCTTAAAGGACTGTTTTTGACCGGATTTGACCTAAATTAAGTGTTTTGACCAAGGTTTGTCTACATTGTCCGAGGTTTGACTGCTTTGACTATAGTTTGACTTCTTTGACCATAGTTTGATCATGGTTTAAGATATAGGATTTAACTACGATACAAGTATTAAAGGAATCATAATTGAGTTTTAATTTTACTGTCTCACCCAATCTAGGGTTTTCAATCACTTTAGCCTTATGGGTTTTGTGAGACAGGTTTTAAGGTTATTTTGAAAATTTTGATTAATTTTGAAAACAATTTACAAAACTTAATTAATTTTGAAAATAATTAAATTTTGAGAACTTAATTAATTTTGAAAGCAATTAAATTTTGAAAACTTAATTAATTTAGAAATTCTTGAAAAGATGTTCAAATCTATAAATAACTGAAATTTTGTGTTAGATTCAAATTTGACAAAAAATAATTTGAATTTGAATTTCAAAAATTAGCTTCCAGGTCTTGGCGAGGCACTAGGCCTTCTTTGGCCGTAGCCTTATGGGATCATCCACCCTTTCCTTGACAAAGCCTTTTAATGAAATTTCATTTTCAAATTCTTTGAAAAATTTCTGGTCTAACTAGTTTGGGTCTTGGATCGGTAGCTTCGGCTAGTTCCGCCAAGTTGGCTTCCCTAACGTACTATCATCTCACCTCCATCCAATACTATGCTGTCAAGTTTTCAGCTAAGTTTGTTCAATCCTTAAACTAGCCTAAGTCTAAGCATGGTCAATCGCAGAAATTAAATAAACAAGCAAACAATCATATTGCAAGCAAATATCTTATTTAACAATAAATATAGTTTTCAGTTTGGCTCCCCCTGGACTAAAGCCAAGGTAATGATTAGGCAAGATGTGAATCTTGTCCTTGGGGATCCAATACTGATTTGATCCAGTCGGTTTGTTCAGGTATAGTTTAGGTACCCATGCCTGAATTTTACCTCTGGACTGATTCAGTACAGCAAAGTAAGATCTTTGCCGGGATTTGGTTCTATAGCCCAGTCCGGATCGATTTAGAACTGATTTCTGTTTTCCAAGGATCATATCAAGACCCTTGGAACCAGATGTAAATCGTTCTAATGCTGATCTAAGATCCTTAACCTGAGTTTTCAGGGAGGAGTTCTCCTTTTCAAGTTTTTCAACTTGAGTAGGAGTTCCTTCCTGAACCTTCTCGGTTAAGGGTTTAGAGTCAGCTCCCTCTTTCAGGAGTTTTACTTCCTGTCGGAGGGATTCGACCCGGAGTTTGGCTTTTGCCAAATCTCGAGAAAGAAATGAAATTAATTCAATTAATTGACATCTATTGAAACCAGTTACCTTAATTTCGCCGTCTTCTGTAAAAGTCAGCTCGCCGTCGTCCTGTTCTGATTCTGACTCAGTCTCGACTTTTTCTGAGGCGGTCAGAGCTAGTAGGTTTGACTGGGGTGCCTCTTCTTCTTCTTCTGAGGAAGATTCGTCCCAGGTTGCTTGCAGTGCCTTCTTTCTTCTCGTCTTTTTAGTCTCCTTTAGGTTAGGACACTCTGACTTGTAGTGGCCCTTTTTCTTGCACTCGTAGCAGGTCACATTGGGCTTGTTTGCGGGTTCAGCTGGTTCGTCCTTTCTTCGGCCGATTTTCCGTTTGTTGGTTCGGTTCTTCAGCTCCTTGTAGTAGCTTCGAGCGAGCCGGACCAGCTTAGTTTGATCTCCATCTTCTTCTTCTGAGTCTGAGTCTGAGTTAGACTCAGGTTCGGGTTCAGGCTTCTTCTTTGTTGTCCTTCCAGTTTTACCTGCAACGAAAGCAATACCTTTCTCGACCATATTGGTGTTAGTTTGTTCGTGCAGTTCTAGTTCGGAAAACAATTCATCTAATTTTATTTTTGAAAGATCCCTAGAGACCTTGTATGCATCTACCATAGATGCCCACAAGGTGTTTCTAGGGAAAGCGTTTAGAGCATACCTTATTAAGTCACGGTTTTCAACCTTGTGACCTATTGTGTGAAGACCGTTCATCAACTCTTGGATTCGTGCGTGGAGCTGGGCTGCTGTCTCGTTGTCGGCCATCTTGATGGTGTAGAGTTTGTTCAGAAGCAGATCCCTTTTGCTGATGCGAGTATCTGATGTCCCTTCGTGCAGCTCGATCAATTTGACCCAAAGCTCCTTCGCACTGTTGAAGGGGCCCACGCGGTTCAGCTCTTCTTTCGTCAATCCGCATTGAAGAGTCTGAGTAGCTTTTGCGTCGGCTTCTATCTTGCGCTTTAGGGCATTGTCCCATTCAGAGTAGCTTTGAGGAAGTCCTTCGGCGTTTCTGGGGATCTCCAGACCGGACTGGATAATGATCCACATGTCCACCTGAGTTTTCAGGTGGACCTCCATGCGACTTTTCCAGTAAGAAAAGTCTTCTCCACTGAATAGTGGAGGTCTGGCGGTGCTAAAACCTTCTTGCATCGCTATTTGATCTGAAACAGAAAATTAACAAAAAAAATCTTTTTCCAAGACTAGGTCTTGGATTAGTAGTGCGGGATAAATAAGATAACGAGGGGTGTTGCACCAACCTCGCAAAAAAAAATGAAATATTTAACGAAAATTCGTAAGAGAAAAAAATAGAAAAATAAGAATCCGAAAAAAAATAATTTCAAACTGGTGGTTGCACCAGGTTTGAACTTCCCCGCTCTGATACCACTTGTTGGATCGATAGAACCGATAGAGGGGGGGTGAATATCGGTATTCATTTTTCGGAAAATTAAGAGCAGGTGCACAGCGGAAAATAAGAAACAATAATGACACAGAGACGCAGTCGTTTTTACTTGGTTCGGAGCCTGGGTCGACTCCTACTCCAAGGCCCACGGTCGTTGACCGTTTACTTTGGGCAATTCTATATCAGGCGCAAATTCGTTTACAAAAGATTACAGAATTTAGAATTAAGTATAGTAAACTTTTAAAAGAGCTCTTTTACCAACGTCCGGGGTAGATTGACTTTTTCTGAGCAGCGGGACGTCATCGGCACGAGTTGGAATGACTCCGAGGCGAGGCGTGAGTGCAGAAGAGCGTAGAAGAGTTGATTCAGAAGTTGTGTTTGAGCTTGGGGTCGAGGGGTGCTATTTATAGCAACTAGGGGCGCCCTGGACGTCGGGGGCGCCCTGCCACGTGTCACTCGATCCCTAATTCTCTCGGTCAAGCTTTATCCCGCTCCAATAGGGATGAGGTTTGACCCTGGGGCGCCCTGGTCGCTGAGGGCGCCTTGGTTGACTTTTTCCACGCGGTCTTCTCGGCTGGATAGAGTTGATCGACCTCGCTGGCATGGGCGCGGAGTGCCTTGGCTCCTGAGGGCGCCCTGGGCGCTGAGGGCGCCCTGGCTGCTGAGGGCGCCTTCGCTGCAGAGGGCGCCTCGTCCAGTGGTTAGCCGAACTCCTTTTGCTTTACTTATTTCTTGTTCACCTTGGAGGCGCCCTAGTCACTCAGGGCGCCCTACTCAGCTGCTGCCTCACTCCTTTGAGGGTCTCTGAGCTGCAGACACACGTTCCTTTGGTCCTGCATCCAGGGTTAGTCCGAAAACAATATAAAGCAATTATTTGTTAGTTTATACAGCCTTAGCTGTCTTGGTTCTGACTTTGGTCTCCAAAATGGAGCCCTAGGTCGAACCGACGCCTACTGTTCCCTCGTCGGGGAACGCGTCCTCACCTACTCCTCTTGGGAGAATTTACCTAATGCCAACCGTTCCTCTGGTTGGACTTTTTCCTGACGGTCCTTTGTCAGGTCTTGGATGCCGAGCTGCCCTTCGCTCGGTGCCTAGCATTCCTTCGCTAGGGCTTCAATCCCAGGCTATCCTTCGCCTGGCACCTAGCAGTCCTTCGCTAGGTCTGTTGACCCTGGCATTCCTTCGCCAGTGCCTAGCATTCCTTTGCTAGGTCTTTTTACCCTGACATTCCTTCGCCAGTGCCTAGCAGTCCTTCACTAGGGCTTTTTCTGCACACTAGAGTAACTTGTTAGAAAACAAGTAAGACTTAACTTTTGACCTATGTTGCCATTATCAAAATATAGGTTTGACTTAGGTGCATTCTGCACCAACACAAGGAAATAAGACTATAAGCACATAGGCTTAGTAAGACTCTTTCCTACTCACTGAAACCATTCGTCACTTAAACATAAGCACACAAAACATTAACATAACTTGGTGCTTGGCATGAATCATAAGCATAAGACATCAACCATCCTTAACAATATCTAAACATGGCATACATATAAATATAAAAAAAACATTTAACATGGCATGATACATGGCATACGTATAAACATAAAAACATACTTAACATGGCATGATACATGGCATACATATAAACATAAAAACATACTTAACATGACATGATACATGACATACATATAAACATAAAAACATACTTAACATGGTATCATTCCTAGCATGGTATATGAGCATCTTCTCAACATAAACATAAACATAAGACTTTTACTATCATGCATAATTTCTTATCATGAACATAAGCATAAAACATTACTATCCTGGCATAATGCATAACATGAATGAATGCATGAGGCAAATGCATATACATAAGGATGCTTACTTTTAAAACCATACTTTTAAATACTTAAACATCATCATAACATCATTGGGGTCCCCGGCTTGTACCACATACATACATCATAAGCGCGCATCCCTAAGTAAATACGAGGTAGCGAGCCCCGACCTACTAGGGTAAGGACAGCATAGTCGGTAGTCCCAGAACCGGGGCGTTCTTAAGGTGCCCATCCCTGTTGCACAGCTTCGGTAGTGCCAGAACCGTGGACAGCATAGTCGGTAGTCCAGAACCGGGGCGTTCTTAAGGTACCCATACTTCAGTCCGGAACAAGCCCATTCATAAAGTAAAATAACTTCACATGCTTCATTACTCATGGAGCATTCATAGCATATTTAAACATAGCATAACCTTGTTACATGAAGCATGACATAAATCATACTTGACCTTTCATCGTTCATACTTAATGCATAGCATCATGATGCCCTAAGGCATAAGCATTATCTTCATTCATAAACATGGCATGCTTATATAAACATCATTCTTGTTTATAGTGCTTGCATAATCATGGTACATAAGGTAAGCATTGCATTGTATTCATAAAACATGACATATTCACATAGACCATTCTCCTAATTCATCTAACTTGCATGATCATGATACATAAGGTAAGCATTGCATTATGTTCATAAAACATGACATATTCACATAGACTATTCTCCTAATTCATCTAACTTGCATGATCATGATACATAAAACAACCATGGCATCTACCATAAACATATCAAACATGAACTATAACACCTACGGTTAGGGTTAAAGGTAACATAATTTCTACCACATGCTTGAACCTATATATCATAATAAGCCATAAACCATCATTCTTGAAATCCTAACTCCACCTAAACCCCATTTACATGGCTTGGCCGAAACTTGTAAGGGAAGGGTTCAACCATTCAAATGACATGTAAGGTAGCATAAGGTAAATAAAAGACCATACATTACTTATAAAGTCATAGGAAGCTATTAGGGCTCATGTTTTAGGGTTAACCCTAACTCCTAGCCCTTCTTCCTAGGGTTGGCCAAAACCTACATGGACCATGGGTCCATGGAAAATTCATAAAAAATTTCAATTAAACATCTAACACCATCCATACCATACCATAGGAGCCATTGAAACCCTTACTTGCAACAAACCCTAACTCCTTGCCCTATTATCCATCTTGGCCGAAACTTGTAGGGCCTCTAGGCCATGTGAAAATTCACATAAAACATCCTCAACCTCCCTTGTATCATGAGGGTATACAAGACATACACTTGAAGGGTTAAATCCAACCCTAGCCATGGAATCCTTATCATGGTCCCAAGCCCTAAAGGGTCTTAGGGTACTCCAAAAATTCCCAAAAATTATACTTATTCTCTAAACATCATGAGAACACATTAGAAAGCATGATTTAGATTTTTAACATCATCATGGACCCAAAACCCATGGTGGCCGAATACTATAGGGGTCCAAAACATGGTTTTCTCAACATCAAACCTAAAACCAACTTTATATTATGCTAAAAATCACAAAGGAACTATTATACCACAGGTGAGGGAGTCTTACCTTAGATTATCTTGGTTTTTGACCTTAGATTTGGGAGAAGGATGAAGACCTTTATGCTTTTTAACCACCTCTAGCCTTTGTAACCTTGAACAAGAATCTTGGATCTTGAAGGAGAGGACTTCTTGTGGACTTTCCTCCAAGAAAACCCCCTCCTATGGGGTTCGGCTAGAAGGAGGAAGAAGGAGAAGAAATGTGGCTTGGTGGATGAGGAGAAGAGAAATGAACCTTAATGGTTAAGTTATCTCTTATTTATGCACCATGAAGAGGGGTAAGTGAAGAGACATGGTGCCTTCTCTCTTGTGACTCCTCACTTTCCACTAGCCTTAACAAGAATTCACTTCATTCCCTCATAGCACTCCCTTGCTAGGTGAATTGGTTAGTGCATGCATGGTTGTAGAAGAGGTCCAAGGTTCAATCATTGGTGCATGCACTTTATTTTTATTTTATTTTTATTTTATTTTCCATTATTTCTGAAAATTCCCCTAAAATTCACCCATAATCATGCTAATATTCCCAATTACAATCCATGCATATTTATATTAGATTTTGCCCAAAATCTACCAATAACCATGGTACTAAAAAGCCCATATAAGGCCCATTAGTACTTAGTTTCTCAATTTAAATGAGAAAATCATGGATTTCTAAACTAAGGTTCGCACTAATATTTCTAGGTCCCTCGGAAAATTATCTAGACATGCTCATTATTTTAAAGAAAATATTAAGAGAATTTTCCGGGTCGTTACAGGTGATCGGTCCACAGACCGATCAAGGGGGCTTCCCGAATATCATCTGACCCTACTGATCGCTTCCTGATCGATCAACCAATCGATCAGGAGTCTGCCTGATCGGTCATCTGACCGATCAGGACCAGGCTAGTCCGATCAGGCTGAAGCCTGATCGGTCTGGGCGCTTCCAGATCGAACGGTGATTCGTTCGATCACATTAAATTTCGGTTGGTGGACCGATCCACCAACCTAATAACTTCATGAAAACCCCTCATCTCCCAAGCCCTAGCGCCGAACCTCTCTTCATCCCGTGCGAGCGCCTTCCCTGCATCTCCTTCTTCCTCTTGCGAGTGAGCTTTTGTGCGCGCGCGTGTGATCCTGAGAAGATTTCCCAAGCTTTTCCTTGTCTTCTGCAAGTTTCCTTCTTGCTCAAGGTCTTGTGCTTCTGTTTTGCGCCGAGGACCTTCTCCTGCACGAGCCTCTTCTTCCAGACTTCAAGATCTTCTTCAATGGCACCTAAGTAAGCATTTTTGGTTAGTTTTTCTTGCATATCAGTTCACAGATTGTGAGTTTGTGCTAATCAAAATTTTTGTCTTGTGGTGCTTGCCGTGACCTTGCTTATGCCATGACCTAAACTATATTATATCTCTATGTTGGTTGACTTTTGATCAACTCTTACATTTGAAATCTTTTGATTTGTCATAACCCTTCTTTGCCATGTCACTGATTAAATCTATCTTCATATGATCAATTCTATCTTATGATTATTATTAAACTTATGTTCATGTGATCGATTCAACCTTGCTCACTTGATCAATGCTTCATGTACACTTGATTATTCTACACCATGACCAATTCTCGTATTGATTTTGTGATCCTTTAATCTTGTGTACTGATTCACTTGATTCGAATTCTTGCCATGATCTATTCAACCTCTAGAAAATCATCCAAGGGGAAAGACCCAGTGGAGGAAAGCTCAAAGGGCAAAGACCCTTCTTCATCTACACCTCCTTCGGGACCTCCTCCACCTCCACATACTAGGTTTCAAAACATTTTTTATGCTCTAGATTTTCAATGGCACAACTTCAAACTGATGTCATGTCGAACTGTGGACCAGACCTTCATCTACGAACATTGTCCAATAGTCCGGCAAATTATTGAACATTATAATCTTCAATCCATTCTGTACCTTGAGAGGCCAATCAACCTTGATTTGGTCTCTGAATTCTACAACAACATGGTTAGTGGGGAGGGAACGGGGTGGAGAACCTGTGTCGCCAGTGTCGACCTTAGTTTTAATCGATCTATTTTCACTGATTTTGTTGGCTGTCGTCGGTCAGAAAATGATTTTTCTCTCTACCCTTATCTTCCTAATCCTCTTCCGGTTCCCTTTGATGGAGCAACTCCTAATTCCATCTACGAGTATTTTCTAGGCCATCCCAGGCCAAGGGGTTCCGGTGAGCGCACCCGTGATTTTCCCACATTTCCTGCTCTTCGCCTTTCCCCCATTGAGTATGTTTTGTTTAAGATCATCACGAATTGTCTCCTCCCGACTACTTCAAAACATCTAGATGAGATTCACCCGTTCCACTGCTTGATGCTTTACGGGATGCATCAGCAATTAGACTTTGACCCAGTGGCTTCAGTCTATTTCTCCATCATTGTCCACAGTCAGATGTACGACCAGACAGTCTATATGCCATTTGGCCACATCATCACTGCCTGGCTAGAGTCGGTTGGCATTGACATTTCACAGGGCCGCATTGTGCCCATGGTTCGACAGGACTACCGTCTAGATCGTTGCATGCTCGCTCAGTCCGGCATTTTTGTCGGGCTGCAGGGACTAAGGTGGAAGAATCGACGGCATGTGGGGGAGTTACCAGGAGCAATCCCTGATCAGGAGCCGTCCGCTGATGCTGAGGATTATGATGAGTGGGCTCCTGACCTCCGCTGGCAGGTTGCGGAGCTAGAGCAGATGATGGAGCGCGAGTTGCATATCTCCGAGTTCTGGCGACAGGAGGTCAGATCAGAGTTTCATTCTTTCGATCGCCGTCTCGGCGCTCTAGCTTCCGAGGTCTCTGAGATCAGCTAACTCCAGGACACGTGGTATGAGGAGTGGTATCATCATACGTTTCCTGGTGGTGTGTCCCCCAGCAGCTCTCCACCAGGGGGTGTTATATACATTGCTGACTCTTCAGATGATGACCACGCGGGGGATTGATGACATTGACTGTTATGATATTTGATTTTGCTTAGTTCTTTTGATATGTTTTAACTTTGATGCGATATGATGCATCTGATATTTTGCATGTATTTCATATTAGCCTTACTATGATTTGATTGTTGGCATATATGTGTGTTCACATGATTAATACCTGCGTGTATGCCGTATTATTTTGCTTATGCTCCAGTTCCATATGATATATATGCTAATTGTGTCATGTCTTATCTTTGTCATATGTGCTCATATGTTTATCAAAATAATTAATTCATATCTTTGATGCTTTGGAATACCCCTAGGGTTCAGGGGGAGTATGGTTAAACTTTACAGCCCCTCTAGACCCTTTTTCGGTGTTCGACAAAGGGGGAGAGTGTGGTTGGTTAAGTTTCGGATGATTATGTTGTAGGGGGAGGATCCTGATTCTCCTATGATTCTGAAATTGAGAAAATTGATTGGGAATCCCTAAACTTAAAATCGGGTTGTCAAACAACAAAAAGGGGGAGATTGTTGATGTAGTTTGACCCTGATTGTTGTTTTGGTGTTGACATCGATTTTAGTTTAGGTTGATGATTATGATTATGATTAAGTCCTAATCGGGGATTAGGCATGGTATGGAAAATGCTAGCTTGGAGGGCTAGGTGTTGGAAAATCCTAACCTGGAGGGTTAGGTGTGGAAAATCCTAGCTTGGAGGGCTAGGTATCTGGAAAAGTCCTAATTCGGAAGGGTTGGGTGAGGGCTAGGTGAAAAGTCCTAACTTGGAGGGTTAGGTGAAAATTCCCAACTTGGAGGGTTAGGTGAAAAAGTCCTGGCAGTTGGAGCAATCGACCCTAAGATGGTCCGGTGTGACCATGGGTATTGATGTTTGGGCAAAGGGTTTAAGTTAGGATTACCCTTGTATTCTTATATGCGTATGTTGAGTGCGCAGGTTGTACAGGTTACGCATATGGACTGGACTGGACGACCTCAGTATGGTGAAGGATGGCATGGAGGCAAGCTGGAGTCTTGCATGCGCAACTGAGGGACCTTGGAGAGCAGGGACGATGAGCTGATGGGCGCGGACTTCGAGGCATGCATGAAGGATGACATGGAGGCATGCATGAAGGATGACATGGAGGCATGCTGGAGGCTTGCGTGCATCTGAGGGACGGGACCCGAAGATGAAGAGGGCGAGAAAGCAACAGTCGAGGCTGCGGAGGAGGAGTCAGTCGAGTCGTGAGGGTCGAGTGTTGTGTGAATGTACACAGGAAGGGATTTAGCAGGATACCAGTCGACTGCCCTGGCAGAAGTCGACTGGTAGGTGGCTGGTGAGCTGGCAAATTCGAACGTTGAGGGTGTCAACGGTCGAATTTGGCTGGCACCAATCGACTGCCCTGGGGGCAGTCGATTGGTAGCGAGAAATCAACCCCGAGTCCTATTTAAAGAGGACTTCATGGTGGCTGAGTTTGTTGACGAAACTTGCTTGGATAAAGTGTGTTAGTAGTCTTTTGTGCCCAGATAGTGTCCAAGGTGTGTATCGAGGTTTCTCCACCCACAAGGAGCGACGCGGGCTAGCCGGAGGTTATCCGGGGAGTGATCCACAGAAGGATTCTTGGATTAGTCACCCGTCCGGGGTGGATACCAAGTAAATAGGTTTGTTAGTAGTGCTTTCGTTGTTTTTATTGTTTATTATTATTGTTTCCGCTGCGCATACTAACAACGTAGAAAGAACAAGACAAGATTTGCTATTCACCCCCCTCTAGCAAGGCGCATTCGATCCTACAGTTGGTATCAGAGCGAGTTCGCTCTTGATCGGACTAACCGCCGAGGGAGCACATGCTAGAGGAAAATTGAAGGAGAAGGTCCGCTAGGGGACGACATCTACACTTCGCCGACCTACGACCACAAGGATTTCAACTATTGACGGGCGAGGATCGAGACGTGGTTCGGAATGGATTGGGCATGCCGAATCGCGCTTGAAGACCCCTTCGAAGTTCCAAAGGACAAGCACGGGAAGAAGCTTCGTCCTAGATATTGGGACAAGAGCAACAAGAACAATTTCGGGCGAATAAGAAGGTAATAGATATATTAATCAATATTTTGCCTACTAATGTCCTAAATGGTGTAGGGGAGTATCAAAGTGCATGTGAATTATGGAGTAAAGTGAAAGAGTATCATGAAAGTCCTACACATGCTCAAGAGCTCAAGGAGAAAAGTCAAAGTGGTCAAGAAGAAGAAGATGAAGAAAAGGAAGTGTCAACCTCTTCAAGTGAGGAGGAGGAATTAAGTGAAAGGTCATTAACCTTCTCAAGAGAAGAAGAGGAAGAGGTCTCCAACTCAAGGATTGAGGGGGAGGAGAGACCCAATTCAATGTCGGATCAAGAAAAAGAATCTACACCATCCAAGGTTGAAGAAGTCAACCTAGTCTCCACCTCCACAAAAGCTAAATCGAAGGAGCACATCAAATGCTTTGGTTGCAACGAAAAGGGGCACTATAAGGACAAGTGCCCAAAAGGTAAGAAGGAGATAAAATCGAAACCTGAGTCCATTCGATTTAAATCTAACGTGGGTTGTAGGATTGGAGGAGCCCAAGAAAAGAAAAAGGAGATTAGATGTTTCACATGTGGAGAATTGGGGCACTACCACACCAAGTGCCCCAAGAAAAGTGAGCTAAAGAAAATGGAGCACTTGAGGAGATGGGAGAAAGAAGAAAGAAAGAAGAGAAGAATCCCACATCAAGGAGGGACTCCAAAGGTAAGGAAGGTAACTTCTAACCTTAAGCCAAGATTTAATTCAAATTCAAATTTCTGTATGCATGATAAAAATCATATTAATCATTCATCCATGCATGCTAGGATTAATGAAAATTGCCTACTTGTGTACAATTTTGGTTTTAAGTACAATGATAGGAATAAGAATAACAAGGTAGATCAAAACATTAACAAAAACATGCATCATGAGAGACCTAGGACCCTTGTACCTAAAAAACATGGTACTAATTCCAAAAAGGGGTGAAATGTACCTAGGAGAATGGATAGCTCTAGGGATGTTCAAAGTGGACATATGAACTCCAAAGTTAAATGTCTAGAGAGGGAAAACCAAGCCTTGAGGGCAAGACTTGACAAATTGGAAAATACCCTAGAAAGGTTCACGGTTGGATCAAAGGGTCTAGACATGGTGTTGGGTAGTTTAAAACCCAACTATGATAGATCGGGTTTGAGTTACCGGTCTAAGACCTCCAAGGCCAACAAAAAGAAACATGTTGGGAAGGCATTGTTGGATCGAGAGTTGCGAGAGAGGGGGGGTGAATGTCGCAATTCGTTCGGATTTAAAAAAGAGCGAGTGCGCAGCGAAAAATAAAAGAAAACAGAACAATGCAAACACAGTCGGTTTACTTGGTTCGGAGCCTGGGTCGACTCCTACTCCAAGGCCCACGGTCGTTGACCGTTTTCTGCGGGCAATTGTATAAGTTCGTAAAAGTTTACAAGACAGATAATAATAAGAATAGTTTAGTAAACTTTTAAATACAACTCTTGTTACCGACGTCCGGTGAGGATCGAAGTTCCGGAGCAGCGGGACGTCGTCGGCTTGAGTTGGCAACTTTCTGGAGCGTGTCGCGGAAGCAGAAGAGCGCAGAAGTGTCGAAGGAAATTCGTTATTGAAGAAGAGGGTCGAGGGTCCCTTATATAGGGCTGGGGGCGCCCGGGACACTCGGGGCGCCCCCCCCCCCCACGTGGCTTTCGATCCGGCGAGCCCTCTGGTCAAGGCTGATCTCTGCTTCTTCGGGATCACATTTGACTGGGGCGCCCGACGCGCGCGGGGCGCCCGGGTTGACCGGTCAAGGCTCATCTTCTTCGCGAGGGTGAGCTGCTGCAGCTGCCAGTGGCGTGGCACAGTGGGCTCCCGTGACACGCGGGGCGCCCGATGCGCGCGGGGCGCCCGAAACATCCGGGGCGCCCCCAAATGTGCTGCTGTCGGGGCGTTTACTTGCTCTGCTGACTTTGGGTTGACTCTGGGGCGCCCGAAACATCCGGGGCGCCCTGCTCAGCTACTGCCTCACTCCTTTGAGGCTCTCTGAGCTGCAGAAACACAGTCCTTCGGTCCTGCATCCAGGGTTAGTCCAAAACAGCAATTAATAAGTTAATTTTACACAGCCTTAGCTGTCTTGGTTCTGACTTTGGGTCTCCAAAATGGAGCCCTAGGTCGAACCGATGCCTAATGTTCCCTCTAGGGGAACGCGTCCTCACCTACTCCTCTCAGGAGAATTTACCTGGTGCCAACCGGATCCTCCAGTTGGACTTTTGCCCGGCAGTCCTTCGCCAGGTCTTGAGTTGCCAAGCTTCCCTTCGCTTGGTGCCTAGCAGCCCTTCGCTAGGTCTTTTCTTCTGGCAGCCTTTCGCTAGTGCCTAGCATTCCTTCGCTAGGGCTTGTCCATTCTGGCAGTCCTTCGCCAGAGCCTAGCAGCCCTTTGCTAGGGCTTTTCCTGTCTGGCAGTCCTTCGCCAGTGCCTAGCATTCCTTCGCTAGGGCTTTTCCTGTACACTCATGAAACTTTGTTAGACAACGATTAACCCTTAACTTTTGAACCCTTTTTATCAATATCAAAACACAGGTTTGACTTGGGTGCATACTGCACCAACAATCTCCCCCTTTTTGATATATGGCAACCTAGTTCAAAAAGTTAAGGAAAAAATACTGAAATTAGAAATCCTAAGTTAGATTCCCTCCCCCTGGAAGAAATCTCCCCCTAGGTTTTTTCAAAAATAGGTGGTGTAAGTGAAGTACTTAGAAGATTTCATGTTTTGATAATAAGTTAGGAAATCTATAAAGTTTTTGCTAAGTTTTTTTTTTTTTAAAAAACATTCTTAGTTTGGGAAACTTAGAAAATTTTCAGTTTTTGAAAAAATTTCAGACTTTAGAAAATATTAAGCAATTTCATGTTTTTAAAAATCATTTTAAGCAAAAAACATTAAGTTTCGAAATAGTTCAGAGTTTAGAAATAAAGCTTGAAATGATTTACCAATTTTTCAGTTCAACCCTTTTGAAGAAGATTATGAAAGAAAAAAAAATTTTAAAAATTTTGTTCCCTGTTTCTTTTCCAACTCTCCCTGTTTCTTTTCCAACTCTCCCCCTTTGACATATATCAAAAAATGCAGAAAAAAATAAATTTTGCAATAGTTGAATAAAGCATTGGCTGTACTGAATCAAAACAAGACCTAGGTCTGGTTAACTCTTTAGGGACCTGTCTAACCCAATTAGCTACTTACTAACTGTTATAAACAGTAGTTTTGGCTAGGGTTAGTCAAGTTAAGTGAGTTGTTCAAGTTAGATTGTCTAAACTTGACACTTAACTTGATTGCTGTTCAGTTTGTATTTAGTGCCCCAACTACTGCAGATGCACTGACTTAAAGCATCTTGAGTTAAGGCAAAGACCTAAGCATCTCAACCCTTTCTAGGTTATCATTCAAAAGTACCCTAAGGTGTTTGTGAGATGCTGGCTTCTAGATCTATAGGTGCATGCAGTTCTAGGGTTAGAGCCTAGGCTAAGTCCATTTCGAAAAGAGGCCCTAGTTTTGAAGGGGGTATTTTTGAAATAAAACTAGAAAAAAAATTTTAAAAGAAACTTTTTCAAGTTAAAGTAAAAAAAAATTTTTAAAGGACATTTTAAGATCAATATAAAATCAAAAACCGAATGATTCTATTCTACTAAGCATAACAAGTAACCAAGCCAAGCTAAGATTAGCATAGTTCAAGCAGCAGTCTAGTACAAGTCAACAGAAGTCAACCCTACTCAGTAGGGTAGTCAAATGGGTACATGTCCAAGTCATCTAAGAGGAGGGACCAGGAGGATCAAATGGGCCCGGCTGCCATGCATCAAATCGTGCCATGATCTCATGGTACTGTGCATTCCAGGCTTCTCTATCGGCCGTGAGTGTACTCATAATGTTGTTGTAGTAGCCTAAGTTTGTCTCTTGGTCTTCAATATGGTTCGCTTCTACTTCTTCTCTGAAGCTCTGGACGTGCGTCTCGAGTCGTGTAACTCTCTCGTACAAGGTCGGTGGAGCGGGCTGATCTACTTCTGTTGCTAAGTCGGCAACGTCGACCTCGACCTCCTCGTCGGCAATGTCCTGTGCGGCTGGTCGGTGTCGCCAAGTCAGAACCCCGGTGCCCGAGACCTCTACACCGGCTAAAGAAAAGTTCCTAAATCCTATCTCATCGAATTCGGTCATCGTGGTAATTTCGCCGTCAGCTATGTTTCGGCCGTGGTAGTGGAGGATAGAGGTGATGACGTGGCAGAAGGGGGTGCGGACCCGCCCCTTAGTGGATACACTAGAGGCATGTAGGATACAGTGGAAGAGGTGAAGGCCTATATCTATGTCTAGATGGTGGATAAGGGCATAGAGAAAAAAAGTGTGAAAGGGTTTCATGGTGGCTGTGTCCCTAGTGGACAAGGGAAGGATGCAACGGACAATTACTCTGTAGAGAGCGTAGTCCTGAATTGGGAGTTGGGTAGAGTGGAACTGCCCTCCTGCAGGGTCCATGGCCTCCCCAAAGAAATAGTTGTACAAAGTGTTCAGGTCAATATGAGAGTAGGGGGCATCGAAGGGCAGGTTCCTTGGAGGGTAGCAACAGAAGATGGACTGAGATGGTCGGAGTCCCAAAAATCGGTTCAGTAGGGTAGGAGTGATGCTCAAGGGCATTCCTTGAACGGTAGTGACGAAGCTCAAGTGGTCTTGCCTAACTATGTTGTTATAGAATTCTGCACATAGGGTGTTGTTGATCGAATGTGTGCAGAATACGAGGTTATCCAGTTGATAGAAGTTAATTGCGGACATTGCAGCTAGACAGGATTGGGCGAAGAAATGACGGTTAAGGTAACTTGTTTTAATCGGAATGTACGAGGTTTGGGCGAATTTGTTACACAGTGCTAGGTTAGGAAACCTAGGGTCGGGACTGGGCTCGTTATCGGGGTTCGACTGAACTGCTCGGCGTTTTCTAAGTGTAGAAAAAAGTAAGTGATTAAGGATAAAGAAGAGACTTAAGGAATTTGCAAAAAATATGTAATTTAAGAAAAATTAATTGCACAACTAAATTTCATACCTTGGAGGCATGGTTGAGGCAAGGGAGGGCTTAGATTCACTTGATCCACAAGAATGAGGCAAGGGGAAGAAGGAGTGTGAGATGTGGTGTGTTTGAAGTGTGGGAAATGAGGGAGTCTCGGGTCCCTTTTATAGGGGTTTGAGGGGGGGCGCCCGTGAGGTTCCAGGCGCCCTCTACAGGTCGTTTTGCCTCGGGCAGGGAAACGGTCTGTGGGGGCGCCCGACAGGTCACGGGCGCCCTGGCCAAGGCTGGTCAACTGCAGCTTTTGCTGCTTTGACTGGTGTGGACGACAGGTTTGTCGATAGGGGCGCCCGATAGGTCACGGGCGCCCGATAGGTCACTGGAAAGAGTAGTTGATTGCAGCCTTTTGGCTGCTTTAATCAGCGTGGGGGACAGAAGTGTATAGGGGCGCCCGACGGGTCACGGGCGCCCATGTCAAATCGGTCAAATGCAGCTATTGCTGCTTTGACTGGAGCTGGTACCTTGTCAGTGTTGTCGGGGGCGCCCGACAGGCTACGGTCGCCCTCTATAGCAGCCATTTGACTGCTTTGACCAGTTTTGACTGTTTGACTCAGTTTGACTGTGTTTGACCATTTTTGACTATGTTAATCATAGTTTGATTATGTTAATCATAGTTTGACTATGTTGACCACAGTTTAACCATGAATATAAAGGCACAAGCAAGGTGGTTTAATTTGAGCTTAATTTTCCTGTCTCACTGAATCTAGGGTTTTCAAACACGTTAACCTTAAGGTTTTTGTGAGACAGGTTTGAAGGTAAAAATTAATTTTGAAAGGGAATTTTCATTTATTTTGAAAAGTTATTTATTTTTTAAAAAAACAGAAATTTTGAAAACAGATTAAGTGTTTTGCAAAAGGATAATAAGTTTGAGAAGTAGAAGTTTTGAAAAATAGATTAGGATCTATAATTATTTGAAATTTGAGTTAGATTCGAATTTGACAAAAGTTAACTTGAATTTGAATTTCAGAAATTGGCTTCCAGGTCTTGGCGAGGCACTAGGCCTTCTTTGGCCGAAGCCTTATGGGATCATCCACCCTTTCCTTGACAAAGCCTTTTAATGAAATTTCATTTTCAAATTAAATTAGGTCATTTTCTGGTCTAACTAGCTTGGGTCTTGGATCGGTAGCTTCGGCTAGTTCCGTCAAATTGGCTTCCCTAACGTACTATCATCTCACCTCCACCCAATACTATGTTTTCAAATTTCAAGTAATTTCGTCCTTAAATCTAAGTATTCCTTAAATCTAAGCATGGCAATTTGCAAGTAATTAAATAAACAAGCAATCAAAAAAAAATTATCTAATTATAAAAATTATTTTGATTTTGGCTCCCCCTGGACTAAAGCCTCTATATGGGTTAGGCAAGATGTGAATCTTGTCCTTGGGAATCCAAAATTGATTTGAACCAGTTGGTTTAGTCAGGCACAGTTTTGGCATCCATGCCTGAACCTTAGGTCTTGACTGGTTCAGTACAGCAAAGTAAGATCTTTGCCGAGATTTGGTTCTATAACCAAGTCCAGATCGGTTTAGAACTGACTTCTGTTTTCCCAGAATCATGTCAAGATTCTTGGAACCAGAAGTGAATCGTTCTAAAGCTGTTCTTAAGTCCTTAATTTGAGTTTTCAGGGAGGAATTCTCTGATTCAAGTTTTTTAACTTGATCAGGGGTTCCTTCCTGAATTTTCTCAGTTAAGGAATCAGAATCAGCTCCCTTTTTCAGGAGTTTTACTTCCTGTCGGAGAGACTCGATTCGAAGTTTGGCTTTCGCCAAATCTCGGGATAGATAGGAAATAAGAGAGTTCAATTGCGATTTTGAAAACCCGTTACCTTTATTTCGCCGTCGTCGGAGATGTCAGCTTGCCGTCGTCCCGTTCCGAGTCTGAGTCAGTCTCGATTTGATCTGAAGCGGTCAGGGCTAGAAGATTGGACTGAGGTGCTTCTTCTTCTTCTTCTGAGGAAGACTCGTCCCAGGTGGCTTGGAGTGCCTTCTTCTTTCTGTTCTTTTTGGACTCCTTTAGACTTGGACATTCAGTCTTGTAGTGGCCCTTCTTCTTGCATTCGTAGCAGGTTACGTTGGGCTTTTGTTTGTCAGTTGCCGGTTCATCTTGTCCGTCCTTTCTTCGGCTTGTTCTTCGTGTGTTGGTTTGGTTCTTCAACTTTTTGTAGTAGTTTCGAGCTAGCCGGACCAGTTCAGATTGATCTTCTTCTTTATCTTCTATTTCTGAA
>JAGFNQ010010271.1:0-91109 GCA_024364735.1 Boesenbergia rotunda | reverse complement strand
GATGCGTCTCTGAAAAATTCAAATTCGACTTATCGTTTGGCTTAACCAACCTAATCTCTCTTGATTGGAAAATCTAATTTTCAACTCGTTTTAAATCTCTCGGATTACTCGTAGTACGTGTGACTAAATAGGCTTTCGATTTATGTTGGTCGTCTATAATTAATCAATTATAGAACGATCATGAGTGGCACCTAGTAGTACATCATGATCCCCAATTAATCGAAAGATCAACGGTTGACCTCAGAAATAATTCTGAAACCCTTCAGCAGCTATAATGAGTCGTGCCCCATTCCCTTCACCATCTTATACCCACTTGGTTCAGGACATGGTCTATGTGTGTCAGTCCCCACTAGGCTGATTACGTCACACCTAGCCCAAGTAACGTTTTCTCGTCCTACGGATTCTAATTACTCTCATGTATTTAAGAGATTCATACTCTGAACATGTCATGCTCTGGCCAGAGGCTTCGAGTAACAATCCGACGATAGGCCTTGGGTATACATCTCCTCGCAAGGAGTGGTGAATCCTTTGTAGGATGTTCAAACATCTTCGGGCACTTCGTCTTATACCCAATCATCCTGGGTCCACACCTCCTTGGAGATGCTTGCTTAAGATGTCAAAGTATAAGTCTCCATGACCAAGATGACTTGAACACCGCAAGTCAAAGGAACATCGCACTTAAGTTGCAGTAAGAACTTCACTGACATATCTATATGTAGACTACCATATCGAAGTTTTACATCCAGTCACTCCAATGAACTAGTTCCCTTAACTAGCATTCATGTTTATCTCCGGACATCCCAATGTCACCAGCTAGTGAGACTCAGCTGATTAGAGAATAACCCATGCTAGTCTCAACAGAATTGATAGTGTCTGTATTTATCAATTCATCGACTAGGGACAATTTCAATACTTCACAATTGCACATGTAGAGATAAGCACTAGTTGTGAATTCATCACAAATTCTCTCATGCTGTGAATTGTATTGTGGACATTCAGTAAATGAGTTTAAGATCTCAATCAAATACATAAACATGTATACTCTAATAGTGAATATTCATTTATTAAAATAAATGATTACAATCATAAGGTGATTGCCTTAGGATATTTTTCTCATATCACTAACAAACTCCCACTTGGCCTAATGCCAATCGCTACGGTATCCAATACCACAGGCTCTAACACGACCCTCAAACTTGCTTTGAGGCAAGGCCTTAGTTAAAGGATCCGCTAAATTCCATTCAGTGGGAATTTTCTCAATTTGTATATCATTCCTACTTATAATCTCTCTTATTAGATGATAGCGTTGAAGCACATGTTTGGATTGCTGATGAGACCTTGGTTCCTTTGCTTGTGCAATAGCTCCATTGTTGTCGCACTAAACCGGTATTGCTTCATCAATGGTTGGAACCACACCAAGTTCTGAGACAAACTTCTTGATCCAGACTGTTTCCTTTGTTGCTTCCGAAGCTGCAATGTATTCAGCTTCCGTGGTAGAATCCGCTACGGTGTCTTGCTTGGAACTCTTCCAACTTATTGCGCCTCCATTCAAAATAAATACGTATCCGGACTGAGATTTGGAGTCATCCTTATCTGTCTGGAAACTGGCATCTGTATACCCACGTATTACCATATCACCTTCTCCATATATTAGGAATACATCCTTAGTTCTTCTTAAATACTTGAGGATTGTCTTGACAGCCGCCCAATGATCCATTCCTGGATCAGACTGGTATCTGCTTGTGACGCTCAGAGCATACGATACATCGGGCCTAGTACATAACATAGCATACATAATAGATCCTATCGCGGATGCATAAGGAATCTTATTCATGCAAATCCTCTCGTCTTCTGTGCGCGGACACATAGACTTCGAAAGGTTGATCCCATGCCTGATGGGAAGGTAACCTTTCTTGGATTTCGACATGCTAAACCTTTCTACCACTCGGTCTATATATGTAGACTACGAAAGACCAAGCAATCGTTTTGATCTATCTCTATAGATTCTAATCCCAAGGATATAGGTTGCTTCTCCCAGGACTTTCATGGAGAAAGTTTTGGACAACCAAATTTTAACTGACTGTAAGACTGATATATTATTTCCTATAAGTAATATGTCATCGACATATAACACTAGGAATACGACTGCACTCCCACTAACCTTCTTATACACACAAGGTTCGTCAGGATTTTGTGAGAAATCAAACTCTTTGATTATCTCATCAAAACGGATGTTCCAGCTCCTGGATGCTTGCTTTAATCCATATATGGATCGTCGAAGCTTGCATACTTTGGTTTTATTAACCGATGTGAAACCTTCAGGTTGTATCATGTATACATCCTCAAGCAGGTTTCCATTAAGGAAAGATGTTTTCACATCCATTTGTCATATCTCATAATCATAATGAGATGCTATGGCCAGGAGAATCCAAATGGATTTAAGCATAGCTACTGACGAATAGGTTTCGTCATAATCAATTCCTTGTTTCTGACGATATCCTTTTGCCACTAATCTAGCCTTAAAGGTAACAACATTACCTTCCATGTCGGTTTTCTTCTTGAAAACCCACTTGCACCCTATGGGCTTAATCCCTTCAGGTGGGTTAACCAAGTCCCATACTTGATTTTCGTACATGGAATCCATTTCCGACTTCATGGCTTCAAGCCATTTATCCCTTTCTGAATTTTTCAGAACATCTTCATAACTGATAGGTTCGTCATCGTTAATGAGTAACACGTCGTTCGATTCACTTATGAGAAATCTGTATCTCTCTGGAATATTGCGTGTCCTATCAGACCTACAAAGAAGTGGTGTTGTTTTAGGTTCAACTGATAGCTCATCATTATGAGTTATTGGTTGTGGGTCTAGACTAGGTGTCTCTGTAATGTCTATTGGAGTTTCTTGAACTTCTTCAAGTTCAATGCTACTCCCACTATTTTCTTGTAAAAGAAATTCTTTTTCTAGAAATACAGCATGCCTTGAAACAAACACCTTTTGTTCCAAGGGATGATAGAATTGGTAACCTTTCGTTTCCTTAGGGTATCCAATAAATAGACATTTATCAGACTTAGCATCCAATTTGTCTGATACAGTCCGCTTTACATAAGCAGGACAACCCCATATCTTTAGGTGAGATTAATGAGGTTTCTTACTATTCCACGTCTCATATGGAGTAGTAGAGACTACCTTGGTCGGGACTCTGTTTAGTAAGTAAACAGCTGTCTTAAGCGCATAGCCCCAAAAGGATTTTGGAAGAGTTGCATGATTCATCATAGATCTAACCATGTCCATCAAGGTTCGGTTACACCTCTCAGATACACCATTATGCTGTGGTGTATATGGCGGAGTCCATTGAGACAATATCCCATTGTCCCTAAGATAATCTTGAAACTCTTGACTTAAGTATTCACCACCCCGATCGGATCGAAGTATCTTAATACTTTTGCCAAGCTGTTTCTCTACTTCACTTCTGAACTCCTTGAATTTCTCAAAAGCTTCAGATTTGTGTTTCATTAAGAACACATACCCGAATCGTGAGTGATCATCGATAAAGGTAATGAAGTAGCTATAGCCTCCTTGTGCAAGAGTTGACATTGGTCCACATACATCAGTATGTATTAGACCAAGCAATTCTCCCACTGGTTTACCTTTTTCGGAAAAGGGTAATTTGGTCATCTTGCCTTTTAAGCATGATTCGCATGTATCAAATGAACCGGGTTCAAATGATTCCAGAATTCCACATCGGTGTAATTTGGTCATGCGTTTCTTGCTTACATGGCCAAGACGACAATGCCATATATAGGAGTCTATTTGATTATCTATTCGAGCACGTTTGTTGCTAACTTCGATATTGAAAACGTCACCGGATAAATCTAACGTGTAGATACCATTGCATAAAGTTCCAGTCCCATAAAGAACACCATTTAAAGTTATGTAACAGCAATTGTTACTAAAAGTTAAATGATAACCCTTTTCATTCAAGCATGAAATAGATACAATGTTCTTTATTAACGAAGGAACAAAATAACAATTATCCAATTCTAAGACAAGTCCAGTAGAGAGCTTTAGCAAATATGTTCCGATGGCAATAGCAGCAGTCTTTGCTCCATTTCCAACTCGCAAATTCGCTTCTCCCTTGATGAGTCTTCTTCTATTCCTTAGCCCCTGTATGTCATTACATATATGTGAGCTACACCCAGTATCAAGTACCCAGGTGTACGAGGAAATAGAGTGACATTCAATAACGAAGATACCTGAAGAGGATGGGGCATCAGATGCCTTCTTCTTCAAGGACTCAAGATAAACCTTGCAGTTTCTTCGCCAATGGCTCTCCTTGCCGCAGTGATGGCAAGTGCCTTTTGGTGCCTTTTCAGTCTTTTTGGTCTTTTTCTTCCTTCCCTTATTTTGTTGTTTGGGCTTCCTCTTAGAACCTTTATTTGAGGAACCAACTAACAGTATCGTCTTCTGATCCTGCTTTACAGAAGGCTCTACAGTCTTCAGCAGGTTAAGCAACTCAGGAATGGTAGTCTCCAGTTTGTTCATCCGATAGTTCATCACAAACTGTGAGTAACTCTTGGGCAAACAATGCAGAATTAAGTCAATACTTAGTTCGTGATCCATTGCAAATCCGAGTGTGCCTAGTCGCTCAATGTACCCCAACATCTTCAACACAAACTGTGAAATAGAAGTGCCTTCCTGCATCTTAGAGGTGAAGAGGAGTCTGGAGACCTCAAACCTTTCGGATCTCGCCTGCTCGTCAAACAGCTCATGAAGATGAAAGACGATGGTATGAGCATCCATATGCTCATGCTGCTTTTGTAGCTCAGGTACCATAGCGGCCAGCATGATGCAACTCGCAAGTTCAGAATCGGCCACATGTTTCTGATAGACCACTAACTGGTCTGGAGTTGCATCTTTAGGAGGATGGTTGGGAAGTTATTCTTCAAGGACATAAGCAAGCTTTTCTGCCTTGAGGACTATCCTCAAGTTTCAAAGCCAGTCCATGAAATTTGGCCCAGTCAGCTTATTGGTGTCCAAAATGGAACGCAAATTCAGAGAAGACAAGATCAGGTGATTATCCTATAAATACAAATTGAGGTTATGTGATGAGAATGATAAAGAATGCATCAATATATATTAATTAAATCCTATTTATTTTTTAAATTGAATAACCCTTTTTATCAATTCGGGAGATCGTAGGAACATCTCCAAATAGGTTGATATCAACCATAGATAAAAACAACCATGGCTAGAGTCCATCAAGTTATTCTTAGCTATGAACGTAGGTAATTATACCGATTACATATTATACATATGTAACTATCACATTATGCTATCAACTAATTAAATGTTTGCATAAATCATTGGGTTGTTAACTCATTAACAAGTATGCAAAAATACACATAGCACCCAACTGCACCTCTCTTTACATCGACTTTGGCTGTGGCACAACAAATCGATGCTTCAAGCTTAAGGCTGACCCATTAATCAAGAAATAGTTTTAATATGGTTGGAGCTCATTCAATATTTAGCCAGGCTTGGATGTGTCCAACAACCAAAACTAAGGATTGACCTCTGACTCCAACTATATTAATCATAAACTAATTCCATGGTTTAAACATGTTGAGATTCAAGCCGGGCATGGATGTGTCCATCAACCCAAACAAGAAACAAAACTCCGGTTCTAACCATATTAATGGAAGGTGTTGGCCTTAATATTTTGTAAGGGGTTTTGGGTCTCATCCTTTTCTTTTATGCACATTCATGACATATAATTATGTCATGTTCTAACGATTTCCTTAATAAAGTATGTATGTGACTCAATTTATCAAGTCTCATTAATTGAATTAGAAACTGGATTTCCTAATTCTAATTTCATACTTTATTCAAGGAATTGTTTTTGGGAAACAATTTCCTAAATTATCATAATCAATTTCGGAATTAATATGTTTAAGACTTTGATTTCTCTAAATCAAATCTTATTAAATTAAGAGACAGATTCCCTTAATTCAACCACATATTATTTTCATGAAAATCTTATTTAAGGAAATATACTCTATAGGAAACAATTTTCCTAATTAATTTTGGAGACAATAATATGTAAGAGCATCACCTCATAAATCAAATAAGGATATTATCGTTTGAGAATCACTTCAAAAATTTTCAAGATTTGATCACATATTTTATTTATGGAAAATTAATATCAATAACTTAATTTGGACGGCACCCCGAGGCTCAATCCAAAATAAGAATTTGACAGTTTAAATTCAATTTAGAAAATTTAATTATAACAACTAACTTTAAATTGGACGGCTCCTCGAGGTTCAATCCAAAATAAAAAATTTGTAAATAATTTAATTCCAATTATGAATTTAAATGCCAATTAATATTCCCATAATTTGTCTAGACTTTCTTGAAAGAAAGTGCCCAAAATTGCGAGCTTTCCATAAATGGAAAGTTTCCAAAATAAAAGGTTTTCAGAATAATTGTAAGTTTCTGGTACAAAGAAAACTTATGTTTTTCCAAAATTGGAAAATATCCAAAATAGAAATTTCCAAAATTGGAAAGTTTTCAAAAATGGAAAGTTTTCACAATTATCATAAAATTTCAGAAACAGGGATATTTCAAAAGTTTGTGAAATTTCATGATGATTTCCAAATTTTGAAATTCCTAAATCAAAAATTTACCATAATTGGAAAGTTTCTATAATTGGAAAATTTTCCAAAATTGAGATCATGATAAAGTTTTTCGCAAAAACAATTATATGATTATGTCGAACACAAACATTGCTCTGATACCACTGTTGGGACCCAGTGCATGTTGAAATGGATGCGGGTTTGTAATTTTAAAATTAATTACGTGCAGCAGAAGATTTAGCATAAATAATTTCTCAAATTATTTAACCACACATCTAAGCATGCAACTTTATCTTGTGTAGACATGATCATATATTTATAATTTTGCAGAAACATAAACTAATTTACGTATTACCTAGCGTAACTCGAAGGAAGGGACGAGATCCAACCGTAAGCGTCCCTTGGAAGCTCCGCCTCTATTCGCGTCCACGCCAAGTATCTTCGGGTTGACTTCGCAAAGCCACGAGTTTCGTGTTCTCGAGAACTACTAGATTCTCCGAGAACGCGACAAGAAAAACCAAGAGAGAAGTAATCACATCGAAAAACTCACTACCAAGGATGGCCGGAATCACAATTCCGGTGAGAAGGAGGAAGATGACTTGCACTAAATCCCAAGGTGATGATGGCTGGAGAGGAAGATCATCCCAACGGAAGAACTTCGTCGCCTCGGTGCTTCTCCTTGTGCTCACGGCAAGAAGAAGGGAGAAGAACCGTGTGGTCGGCCAAGAGGAAGAAGGGAGGAGAGGGAGAGAGCCCAGGCAAAAATACTTTGATTATTTTCAAGCCTTGCCTTGGGTCCTTTATATAGTGGCCTCTCAACCATCAAGCCTCTCAAAAAAGAGACTTATTCCATCATGCCAAGTTTTATCATATTTTAATTCATGATAAAATCGACCAAGTCTCCTTTTTTTCTTATGGAATAAATTTTCTTATCATGGTAAATCAATCCATGATTGATTTTATAAAATAAAATAAACCAATCTATGGTTCATTTTAATTTCCATGAAAAATAAACGAAACCTTGGTTTATTATATAAAAATTTATATCATCCATAATTTTATAAAACAAACCACACTTGGTTTATTTTATAAATTGAACCAAAAACTTAGTTCTCTCCCTTTGTTGTGGCCGGCCAATCAAAGAGGATGGAGACCCTCTTTGGCCGGCCCATCCAAGCCACGCCCCAATGAATTAAACTTATTTAATTCATCTATTAAGTCTTCAAAAGACTTAGCCATTTTACGCTTCCGATGCGTCTCTGAAAAATTCAAATTCGACTTATCGTTTGGCTTAACCAAACCTAATCTCTCTTGATTGGAAAATACAATTTTCAACTCGTTTTAAATCCCTCAGATTACTCGTAGTACGTGTGACTAAATAGGCTTTCGATTTATGTTGGCCGTCTATAATTAATCAATTATAGAACGATCATGAGTGGCACCTAGTAGTACATCATGATCCCCAATTAATCGAAAGATCAACGGTTGACCTCAGAAAAATTCTAAAACCCTTCAGCAGCTATAATGAGTCGTGCCCCATTCCCTTCATCATCTTATACCCACTTGGTTCAGGACATGGTCTATGTGTGTCAGTCCCCACTAAGCTGACTACGTCGCACCTAGCCCAAGTAACGTTTTCTCGTCCTAAGGATTCTAATTACTCTCATGTATTTAAGAGATTCATACTCTGAACATGTCTTGCTCTGGCCAGAGGCTTCGAGTAACAATCCGACGATAGGCCTTGGGTATACATCTTCTCGCAAGGAGTGGTGAATCCTTTGTAGGCTGTTCAAACATCTTCGGGCACTTCGGCTTATACCCAATCATCCTGGGTCCACACCTCCTTGGAGATGCTTGCTTAAGATGCCAAAGTATAAGTCTCCATGACCAAGATGACTTGAACACCGCAAGTCAAAGGAACATCGCACTTAAGTTGCAGTAAGAACTTCACTAACATATCTATATGTAGACTACCGTATGAAGTTTTACAGCCAGTCACTCCAATGAACTAGATCCCTTAACTAGCATTCATATTTATCTCCGAACATCCCAATGTCACCAGCCAGTGAGAATCAGCTGATTAGAGAATAACCCATGCTAGTCTCAACAGAATTGATAGTGTCTGTATTTATCAATTCATCGACTAGGGACAATTTCAATACTTCACAATTGCACATGTAGAGATAATCACTAGTTGTGAATTCATCACAAATTCTCTCATACTGTGAATTGTATTGCGGACATTCAGTAAATGAGTTTAAGATCTCAATCAATTACATAAACATGTATACTCAAATAGTGAATATTCATTTATTAAAATAAATGATTACAATCATAAGGCGATTGCCTTAGGACATTTTTCTCATATCACTAACACTTGTGGTTCTATGTGCTAAGTAAGATCCTTCTTGTGTTTCCTGTACTCTATACTTGATCATTTTGAAACGTTGTGGAGAGGTTACTCCACCGAGAAGGAGGTTGCATTCTATCCGGATTTTCCGGGGCTTGATCTGCCGACGATCAAGGGATCGCCCACCTTAAGGGCACGCCAAGGAGTAGGGGCAAGTTATCCCCGAACCTTGTAAATCCTCTTGTTAGCGTTCTTGTGTTTGTTCTTAGCTTAGTGTTTAGTTTTCTGCAACTCTGTTTTTCTTTTGCTTCCGCTGTGCTACTAACATTTGAGGTGCAGAAATACAATAAGAGCTAAAGTTCAAGTGTCTGGCTACATTCACCCCCCCCCTCTCTAGCCATCCATGTTCCAACACCACATACCAACCTCCTCGCGCTGTCTGCTTCCGTGAATCCGATACCGAATCGAAATCGGAATTGGAAGAGAACGTCGGAATAGGAAGACTCTCAATTTCGGAAGACGGGCAAATAACGGTAAGAGGTACCCCGAATCTCAGCTTTACGATTTAATATCTTATCTATCTCGTAAGTTGATCAAAACCAACGTTACGGTCGAATCCCTCCAACAGGAAGTCAAAATCCTAAAAGAGGGAGTCAACTCTAGTCCCTTAACTGAACCAGTTCAGGAAGAAACCTCCACTCAAGCCCAAAAACTTGAGGAGGAGAATTCCTCCTTGAAATCTCAGGAACTCAAGTTGCATTGGAACGATTTTCCTTGGGTTCTAAGAGTCTTGACATAATTCTTAGAAAGCAAAAATCAGTTCTGAACCAATCAGGACTTGGTTATCGAACCAACTCACGATATAGATCTTACTACTCTATGTTGAATGCAAGTAGAATCCGAGTCCAAGCATGGGTCCCGAAATTATTCTTGATAAATCAAGCTGGTCCAAACCAATATTGGATCCCCAAGGACAAGATTCACATCTTGCCTAGCCCATACCGAGGCTTTAGTCCAGAGGGAGCGAATATAAAACTATTTTATAATTAGATAAATTTTTTTGTCTATTTTCTGCTTGATGCTTGTTTATTTTATTTTCTGCAAGAATATTATGCTTAGACATAGGAACGGTTAGATAAGGATCTGGCTTAGTTGAAACTTGCACAAGGGTGGGGCGAGATGATAGTACGTTAGGGAAACTTGTCTAAAAAGTCAGGTAGGGTAAGACGTACCCTATTTGGTCCTATTAGTCAGGTGAAACTAACCGAAGCTACCTCGTCAAATCCTCAACTAGTTAAACCAGGGTTTTTCAATAAGTAATTTGAGAATAAAATTTCTTTAAAAGGCTTTGTCTAGGAAAGAGTTGATGATCCAATAAGGCTACGGTCAAAGAAGGCATCTGTGCCTCGCCAAGACATGGAAGCCGATTATCGAAATTTATTTTTCAACTTATTAATTGTTAAACCTAAATCTAACACAAGTTTTAATTAAATCATAGTATTAACATAAAACCCAAGATAAAATTAATGCATCTGACAAAATAGATAAGAATACCTGTTTTGTCACTTAGAAATGGGTGATATGTTTAGGACCTAATAATGTAGTTCAATTCAACCAATTCAATTAATTTTACTCTTAATATACATTTAGTCAAATTTAAAATTTTAACTTAAATTCAACTTAACACTTTTTAAAATTCAACTTAATATTTTCAAAAATCTAATTTAACATTTTTAAAATTCAACTTAACCTAATTTAACATTTTTAAAATTAAACTTAATAATTTTCAAAAATTTAATTTAACATTTTTAAAATTCAATTTAATAAGTTTCAAAATTTTAATTTAACATTTTTAAAATTCAACTGAATAAGTTTTAAAAATTTATTTAACATTTTTAAAATTCAACTTAAGTTAACATTTTTAAAATTCAACTTAATAAGTTTCAAAATTTTAATTTAACATTTTTAAAATACAACATAATAAGTTTCAAAATTTAATTTAACATTTTTAAAATTCAACTTAATAAGTTTCAAATTTTAATTTAACATTTTTAAAATTCTACTTAATAAATTTCAAATTTTTAATTTAACAATTTTAAAATTCAACTTAATAATGTTCAAAATTTTAATTCAGCATTTCCAAAATTGAACTTAAATTCAAGTTAACAATTTTTAAGTTGAAAACCTGTCTCTCAAAAATACTCATAGGAGTAACATGATCGATTACCCTGACTGGGTGAGACAGACTAGGCAGTGAAATTCAAACAATCTATCCTTACACTTCTACATAAATGGATCCAAATCAAAATACTTTATGTGTAGGAACATAATGGTTTGGACCAGTAGATGTTGGATAGTGGATGCTCCAGACATATGACTGGGGATAAATTGAAGTTTACTAAAATCAAGTACAAAAATCTAGGCTCATTGGCATTTGGCAGCAATGTCACACTTAAGGTAATTGGGTCAGGTAATATTAAGTTAAATTCTGAGTTTATTATCAAAAAGGTTTTATTGGATAATAATTTTAAATTTAACTTGCTTAGTATTAGTCAGTTATGTGATACTAGTTATGTAGTCATCTTCACCAACTCTGACTGTCTTATTAGGACCTTACATGACTCAGAATAACCCTTAAGGGAGTAAGGAAAAATAATATCTATACTATTAATCTACTATCAACACCTAAGTGTCTTTTGACCCAACTTGAAGAAACTAACCTTTGGCATAGGAGTACTCACATAAAATTAATTTCTAAAGTAAGTCAAAATGGACTAGTTAAGGGAATTCCAAAAATTAAAAACATTGAAAATTCAATCTGTAACCCGTGTCAACAAGGTAAACAAACAAAATCAACCCACAAATCTACCCTATCAGACTTAACCCAACCCACACTTGAGATCCTACACCTAGACCTATTTGATTCTCATGGAGCCAAGTCACTATGCGGAAATCGATACTGCTTAGTAATTATTGATGATTACTCTAGATTTACCTGGGTTAGGTTTTCAAAAACTAAAGATGAAATATTTGAATCATTTAACAACTTATATAAAATGTTAGAAAATCAAAAAGATACCCAAATTAAAAGAATAAGAAGTGATCATGGGGGAGAATGTGAAAATCAAAAGTTTAATGATTTATGTAAAATAAATGACTATATTCATGAATTTTTCTGCCCAAGAACCCCCAACAAAACAGGATAGTTGAAAGGAAAAATAAAACCCTTCAAGAAGCCGCTAAAACCATGGTCAATGAATATAGCTTAACCAATCAATTCTGGGCAGAAGCGATAAACACCGCCTGTTATATTCAAAATAGGGTACTAATAAATAAAAGACACAATAAAACACCTTATGAAATTTATTACCAATGAATACCCAACTTATATTATCTAAGAGTATTTGGGTGTAAGGTACATATATTAAATACAAAAGACTATCTAGCAAAATTTCAATCGAAATCAACTCCAGGAATTTTTGTAGGATACTCAACCATGAGTCGGACATATAGGGTCTATAACAAACATACCCTTAGAATTGAAGAAACCACGAATGTTATATTTGACGAAGAAATCATAACAAACCCCAGCTCAATTAACTTAATCAATTCGTCAAAACCAACTACTTCTAATCAAGATCAAGACGAAATTGAACCAACAATTGAACCAACAATTGAACCGACAATTGAACCAACAATTGAACCGATAATTGAACCAATGATTGAACTAGTAATTGAACTAATAACTGAACCAATTCAAACTATTGAACCTGTTCCAACCCGAAACCTACCAGCTGGACGTGAGGCTGAACCAAGTTCTAGAAAATCTAAGAAACCTAGATTAAATCACCCAACTGACCAAATTATGGGTGATCCAACCTTTGGGGTTAAAACAAGATCTTCCTATAGGAACCTAAGTCAAGTTGCGCTAATTTCTAAGATTGAACCAAAGACTATAGAAGAGGCCTTACCTGACCCAAACTGGATCATAATTATGCAAGAGGAATTAGCACAATTTGAAAGAAACCAAGTCTGGGACTTAGTGCCTAAACCAGAAAGTAAGTCGTTAATAGACACTAAGTGACTATTTAGGAATAAGTTGAATTACCAAGGTGAGATAGTACGAAAAAAAGCCCGCTTAGTAGCTAAAGGATTTAGTCAAGTTGAGAGGTTAGACTATGATGAAACTTATGCCCCTGTAGATAGACTTGAGTCAAGTAGGATACTACTAGCCTTTGCAGCCTATAAGGGATTTAAATTATACCAAATGGATGTCAAGTCTGCCTTCCTGAATGGTTTTATAAAAGAGGAAGTTTATGTAGAACAACCCCCAGGCTTTGAGGATCTTGACTACCTTAATTGTGTTCAAACTTAGGAAAGCTCTTTATGGATTAAAACAAGCACCTAGGGCTTGGTATGAAAGATTATCCACCTATCTAATTTCTAAAGGTTTTAATCAAGGTCAAATTAACTCAACCTTATTTGTTAAGACTTTAGAAAAAGATATTTTTATATCCCAAGTTTACGTAGATGATATAATTTTTTGATCAACCAACACTAACTTTCTAAAAGACATTATCAAAATTATGGAAAACGAGTTTGAAATTGTTGGGACCGATGGCACGGCTAGAGGGGGTGAATAGTTTGGTCACCCCAAGTCGCAATTCTCCCTATAAGGTTAGCATAAACGGAAGCTTAACAATTAAAATAACAATGCTAACACAATATCGTTTTACGTGGTTCGGAGATTTCTTGCTCCTACTCCACGGCGTGTCCTTGTGGTGGACGATCTCTTGATCCTTTGGTGGATCACACCCCGGCAATCTCCAGCTAAGTCTTTCTCCTTCTCAGTGGAGAACAACCTCTCACAATCTTTCTTCCTCCTTACAAGATGAATCTAGAGGTTGAGGAGGAAGATGAGCACAAAAGAGAAGATCTTATAATGAAGAGCTAATCTTCTCTTAGCCTTAAGCGACTGCTTAAATAGTGGAGAGGGTTGTTTAAACAAACAGGCCAGCTCACCATCGGTCGACTTCCCCATGGGCAGTCGACTGATCCCTCAGCCAACGGCTAGTCAATAACTAGCTAACGGCTAGTTTTTCAAACCTACCAATCGACTGCCCCATGGCCAGTCGACTGATCTTTCTGTGAACTTTCACTCGATGCTGGCAGTCGACTGATCCATCACCAGTCGACTACCTAGCTTACAAGTCCACTCATCCTTACTCCGAAGCCCATCCTTCGGGTATGCCTTGAAGTCCACTCCCTCGGCTTGCCTCTTGAAGTACTCTTCCTTCCGCTCTCGTCCCTCGGATGCGCATACAAGCTCATAGCTTGCCTCCATGCCATCCTTCGCGTATGCCCTTGAAGTCTACTTCCTTGGCTTGCCCTTGGAGTCCTCTAATTTTGGCTCTCGTCCCTCGGATGCGTACTTCATGTGTGATTCACCAAGTCCTGCAAGACTCAACCACACATATCAAACCAACATGACACCCTAACTTAATCATATTGACACACATATCAAAACCATGATTTATCCGATTATACTTGGGCCGATTGCACCAATAGAAATGAGTCTAGTTGGAGAATTAAATTTCTTTTTAGGTTTACAAATTAAGCAAACCAAGGATGGAAATTACATTCACCAATCAAAATATTCAAAAGAATTAATAAAGAAATTTAAAATGGATAATTCAAAGAACTTAAGTATTCTAATGGCCACAAATGTAGCGACCCGCCTTCTCTACCTTAGACGGCCCGCTACTTCTTCTACTTCTTGACTCTAATGCACGACTAAGAATGCGGAACTTTTTTTTTTCTTTCAAATCCATCTAAGGATGATATTCTAACTTTAATAGTCATGCATGATACAATGACACACTTCCTTTCCCTTTTTTTTTTCAAAAAAAACAAAACAACTTTCATTTTATTTGCTTTGCCAGGACTTGACCCCTAGACCTCTTAATTGTAACACTAAAGCATTAACCAGCTGCTCTATACCACTTCTCCTTAATGGTATCAGTCGACTGATACTGTACCAGTCGACTGGCACGCCTGAAAAGCTGAAATTCAGATCTGAAACTTTGTTTCAAAAGTCCACCAAACATATAGTTTCAAGCCATACAAAGACACAACACCATTTCTATACTCTATACTAGTTTCCTAAACATTTTAGCCAATCAAAACAACTTCATAAACTCGAAATTAGGACTTTCTGCGAGATTTAACAAGTTATGAAAATCTATATAAACTTTATGCTAGAGTTTGTACCAAACTTAACTTCTAACCATTTAAACTCATTCCACAAGGTTCTATAACATCACTAAAGTATTATGGAATATGAATGTAACTTTTCTAAGCATAATTGAGCAATAAAAACTTGATTCAAAGGAAACTCACAATATCTTGGCACATGTATCAAATAGCTCCATCAAGTATCAATATTCCAAACTACTCACACTTATACTCATCCAATGCAATCATAAGGATATGTATGCTAAATGAAATGACACGGAATCTTTACTTGTGGTTTTAAGACATGCAAAATATCTAAAACGCAAGTACTTGAATAAATATCATATGATCTAACTTAAACTAAGACTTTAAAACAAATGCACTTTAAGTCTTTTATTCATCTTGTCCCAAGGACCTCTCCAAGGTCAGCCACCACACACACTTTACTCAGCACCGCCTCGTCGCCTTCCTTCAGAATTGCTTGCCTTTACCTTTATCTGCAGTAAGAGGAAATGCAACTAGTAAGCAAAAAGCTTAGTAAGTACTATCTAGCTCACAAAATCTCGAAATGTGCAAACATGCTTCTTGAACAATATGAAAATCATATGAGATACTTATATGCTTGAAAGAAAACTAAGAACATGTATAACTCAAAACATGCATACTCAATCATTAATAAATCTCAATTTACTTTTCTTGGCTCAACTTGAAACTTTAGCTATTCTTTAACTTTTTGAAAACTCTTTAAACTTTAGAAACTTTGCTAAAGCATATACTTGAAAATAATAATCACTTGGATCCACTGAAGACGTAAGTACCATCTCATGCGCGTTCCCTAAAAGGTTGGGGTAGCGAGCCACCAATCCTAATAGAGCAGACCTTGGTCTACCAGGGCCAAGACCTTGGAATTGGACACCTGGATTTCTTTAACGATGCCCTTGGACGCCGGGTACTGGCCTTAGAAAATAAAATAGCTTTTCTTTCTTTTCTTTCTTATCTGTAAATGCCTTGGCATTTTCTCGAGCACCTTGCGTACTAAAATCCCTAAGTCTTGACTTTTGGCGATTTCTTAAGGCCTTGGCCTTTTCTTTTCTTATCTTTATCTTCTCTTTTCTTTTCTCATAACTTTCTTAGCCCCTAATCTCACATAGGGTGCTTTATCAAACTTATACAAGCATATAATGAACTAAGATCACATGCAAAAACTAAAAAAAAAAGGAAATATCTCTTTTAAAAACTTTTAAGGGAAATTCTTGCGGAAAAACCGCCTCTCACTGCAGGTGAGCAGTACTTACATTGATATCTTGGACTTACTACCAAGATTGACGTCTAGGGCTCGGGAGAAACTTGAGATCTCGGAGAATTCTTCGCGCCTACGCGTTCCTCTCGTCGCGGGGATCCCGAATATAGGAATATCTCTCGGAGGAGAACCTTGGCCGACCCCCCTTGGCCTTGGTGTTGGTTGGCGTCGCCCAAGAGAGGAGAAGGGAGGCTGTCTCGCGCGGCTAGGGTGAGGAAGAGAGAAAACCAAAAATCTAATTTCCTCTCTTAACTTATCTATTTATACTATCTTTATGAAAAGAATCGTAACTACTCTATAAATATATTTCTCTCCAACTTTCGTTGTGCTTGATACCCTAGCCTAGCCGGTCGCGCTCGCGCCTGGTCTCCTGCTGGTCGCGGGTTCGAATCCCCTGCTGCCCTTAAACGTTTTTCCTTTTTTAAATATACTAAACGGACTCGGAAAATTCCATAAAAAAATTCTAAAAATCCCTAAAAATATCTAGAATATTTCTAAACTATTTTTAAATAATTCTAAGGACTTTAAGAACTAAAAATGGGAATTTTGGGGCGTTACAATCCCCCATACCTTATGAAAAGTTCGTCCTCGAACTTAGAATAATTCTGGATATCTTTCTCTCATGCTGTCCTCACGTTCCCAAGTAGCTTCCTCATGCTTTTGATTCTGCCAGATGACCTTCACTAGTGGCACTTCTTTGTTTCTTAATCTTTTAACTGCTTTGTCCACTATCTATGTCGGTCTGCTCTCATAACTAAGATCTTCTTGGATCTGTACTGACTGAGGCTGAATCACTTGGCTAGGGTCGTGAATACACTTCTTGAGCATGGAGACATGAAAAGTACTGTGGATAGCTGACATATCCTCTGGCAAGTCCAGCTCATAGGCTACTTTCCCAACTCTCTTTATAATCTTGTAGGGTCCTATGTAGCGAGGACTCAGCTTGCCCTTTTTGCCAAATCTCATCACTCCCTTCATAGGAGCGACCTTGAGAAATACTGAATCTCCAACTTGGAATTCAAGTGGTCTACGGCGTGTGTCAGCATAACTTTTTTGTCTACTCTGGGCAGTCTCAATCCTCTGGCGGATCGTCTGGATAGCCTGAGTGGTCTCATCTATAAGCTCAGTCTGGCTGTCTAGTCCTGACTCCATCTCTTTCTTCTCACCAGCTTCTTGCCAACATATGGGTGATCTGCATTTCCTGCCATACAATGCCTCATAAGGTGCCATCCTGATGGTGGCCTGATAGCTATTGTTGTAGGCAAACTCAGCTAAGCACAGAAATTTGCACCAACTGCCTTTAAAGTCCAACGCACAAGCCCTGAGCATGTCTTCTAAAATCTGATTTACTCTCTCTGTTTGTCCATCTGTCTGGGGATGGAAAGCTGTGCTGAACTGAAGTCTGGTGCCTAGGGCGTCCTGAACACACCTCCAAAAATGGGAGATGAACCGCCCATCTCTGTCAGAAACGATCGACTTCGGAACTCCGTGAAGCCTGATTACTTCTTTCACGTACAGCTGTGCTAACTGCTCTACCGAATGCGATAACTTGATGGCTAGGAAGTGGGCAGACTTGGTCAATCTATCCACTATCACCCATATTGCATCGTGTCCATGGGTGGTCCTTGGGAGGCCTGTGATAAAATCCATGGATATTTCTTCCCATTTCCACTCTGGAATGGGAAGTGGCTGTAGAACTCCTCCTGGTCTCTGGTGCTCTGCTTTGACTCTCTGGCAGGTCAAGCAGGTACTGATATATCTGGCCACGTCTCGCTTGAGTCCAGACCACCAGAATCTTTTCTTTAAATCTTGATACATCTTGGTAGAACCAGGATGCATAGAGTATGGGGTACTGTGGGCCTCTTCTAGAATATTCTTCCTTAGTTCCTCATCATTGGGGACGCAAAGGCGGTCTCCAAGATAGAGGATGCCACTATCTGATACTCGAAACTCTGAATTTTCTGCCTCTTGGATCCCCTGCTTGATCTTCTGGATTTCTGGGTCTTGACTTTGCTTTCTTTGTATATCCACAAGCAGGGTTGGCTCTAGAGTCAATGCAGAAAGTTGCCCAATTATTACCTCGACTCCAAAATCCTTTAATTCTTTCTGAAGTGGTAGAGACAGTGATGATAGGGACATCAGTGCTGCGCAGGATTTCCTGCTCAGTGCATCGGCCGCTTTATTAGCTTTACCTGGGTGGTAGAGGATTTCACAGTCATAATCTTTGACCAACTCTAGCCACCTGCGCCGCCTCATATTCAGGTCCTTCTGAGTGAAGAAGTACTTCAAACTTTGATGGTCTGTGAAGATTCTGCACTGCACTCCATACAGGTAGTGTCTCCAGAGCTTCAGTGCAAAAACCACAGCTGCTAGCTCAAGGTCGTGGGTAGGGTAATTCTTCTCGTAGTCCTTGAGCTGTCTGGAGGCATATGCTATTACTTTACCGTCTTGCATAAGGACAACTCCAAGGCCCATCTTGGATGCATCACTGTAGATGTCAAAGGCTTTGTCACTCTCCGGAACAGTCAGGATGGGAGCACTAGTCAATCTTTTCTTCAGTTCTAGGAAGCTGTGCTCGCATTTATCTGACCACTCAAACTTCTGATTCTTTCTAGTCAGGGCTGTGAGTGGAGAGGCTATTCTGGAAAAGTCCTCCACAAATTTTCTGTAATATCCTGCCAGGCCTAAGAAGCTTCTGATTTCACTGGCATTCTTGGGTCTACACCAGTTGCTGACTGCTTCTATCTTGGCTGGATCAACTTGAATGCCTTCTTTGGATACAATGTGACCTAGGAAGGTCACCTGATCTAGCCAAAACTCACACTTTGAGAATTTTGCATAGAGCTTCTCCTGCTGAAGGATCTGCAGCACTATCCTCAAGTGTGTAGCATGGTCCTCGGGAGTCTGTGAGTATATGAGAATATCATCAATAAATACAATGACGAATTTATCGAGATACTCCCTGAAGATGTGGTTCATCAGCTCCATGAAGACTGCTGGAGCATTGGTTACTCCAAAAGGCATTACTACAAATTCGTAGTGGCCGTATCTTGTCCTGAAGGCCGTCCTGGGAATGTCACTTTCTTTAACCTTCAGCTGATGATACCCAGAACGCAGATCTATCTTCGAGAACACTATAGCCCCTTTGAGTTGATCAAATAAATCATCTATTCTAGGAAGGGGGTACTTGTTCTTGATGGTTACCTTGTTCAGAGCTCTGTAGTCTATGCACAGACGCATAGACCCATCCTTCTTCTTGACGAAAAGTACAGGAGCTCCCCAAGGTGAATGACTCGGGCGGATGAAGCCCTTGTCTAGTAGCTCCTGAAGTTGCTCTTGTAATTCTTTCAGCTCTGCAGGAGACATACGATATGGGGCTTTTGAGACCGGACCGGTACCTGGCACCAGCTCAATCTCAAATTCCACCTCCCTGTTGGGCGGTAGTCCAGGTAGTTCTTCTGGGAACACTTCTGGATATTCGCAGACTACCCGTACATCCTCCTGCTTGAGTTCTTTCTTTGCTTCTGAGTCCACTACGTGTGCAAGAAAACCAGCACACCCTTGCTCTAGCATCTGGTGGGCTGCCAAGGCTGAGAGGAATTTCTGAGTCTTCCTCCTTGGGACTCCTTGAAACTCGAATGGTGGTTCTCGTTCTTCCAGTTCTGGTTATTTGGCTGAGGCTTTTGGCCTCCTATTGTCTTGTTCTCAATCAGGACTGGCTTCTGCTGTGCTTGTTGTGCCTTGATGCTATTCAGATAGTGCTCTGAGATTAGAGCACTACTGACTAACTCCTCGCTGGTCTGGGGTCGGTGCGTTCCACTGTTCACATTGAGTGCTATTTCAGGGTTCAGCATGCGGAGCATCAGTCTGACTCGCTCCTTCTCTGTGCTGACTAGCTCTGGGCAGAGGCGAGCTAGTCTGTTGAACCTCGCGACTGCTTCTCCCACTGGTAGGCTACCTTGTCTGAACTCCATGAAGTCCTCGTAGTGCTTGTTGGTAACCCGCATGTGGAAGAACTCCTCATAGAACTCTTGCTCGAAATCTGCCCAGCTCATCTGGTTGACTATCCTCTTACTCTTGACTCGCTCCCACCACATACGAGCGTCTCCAGTTAGGCAGAAGGAGGCACATTTGACCTTCTCAACTTCTGGCCAGTCAAGAAGCTCCATTGTGCTATCTAAAGTCTTGAACCAAGCCTGGGCATCCCAGGGCTCAGTCGTGCCTGAGAAGCTTTCAGGTTTCAGCCTCTGCCACTGGACGAGGTATGCTTCTTGTCTTCGGTTCACGGCAGGGGTCTCCTGTGTGACTGGTGGAACTTCAGCCACCACTGGAGTTTCCACTCCTGCTGTGGGTGGTGTAGGGGGCTCTGGGTGCTGATTTGCCATCAGTGTGGCGATGGTCTTCTGTTGCTCTGAAATCTGAGCTTGCATTTGAGCAATGACTGCCATCAGGTTTGGCTGTTCTGTGCCAGGCTCATTGTTATCTTGAACTGGAGTTCTGTTATTAGCATTTGGAGCTCGGCCTCTTCTTGCCATCTAATAATGCATAAGGGAACAAGAACTCACTACTACCTCTCTAGGTATAAACTTGTCTTCTTACTTAGAAATCTAATATCCATTCTAGGGATTAAATATGATTCCGTGATACTAAGGTATTAAACATGCTTCCTTGTTCTATGCACATATGAGTAAGTACTTAAGCATTTCTCTGTACTGCAATTAAATAAAGGAGCAATAGAAAACTGAAACTTAAAACATTCTTACTTGAAGACGGCAAGGTTGATGCTGATGTGTGTGTGATGCTGGAGAATGGGAACTGCTCTGATACCAACTGTAGCGACCCGCCTTCTCTACCTTAGACGGCCCGCTACTTCTTCTACTTCTTGACTCTAATACACGACTAAGAATGCAGATCTTTTTTTTTTCTTTCAAATCCATCTAAGGATGATATTCTAACTTTAATAGTCATGCATGATACAATGACACACTTCCTTTCCCTCTTTTTTTTTTCAAAAAAAAACAAAACAACTTTCATTTTATTTGCTTTGCCAGGACTTGACCCCTAGACCTCTTAATTGTAACACTAAAGCATTAACCAGCTGCTCTATACCACTTCTCCTTAATGGTACCAGTCGACTGATACTGTACCAGTCGACTGGCACGCCTGAAAAGCTGAAATTCAGATTCGAAACTTTGTTTCAAAAGTCCACCAAACATATAGTTTCAAGCCATACAAAGACACAACACCATTTCTATACTCTATACTAGTTTCCTAAACATTTTAGCCAATCAAAACAACTTCATAAACTCGAAATTAGGACTTTCTGCGAGATTTAACAAGTTATGAAAATCTATATAAACTTTATGCTAGAGTTTGTACCAAACTTAAATTCTAACCATTTAAACTCATTCCACAAGGTTCTATAACATCACTAAAGCATTATGGAATATGAATGCAACTTTTCTAAGCATAATTGAGCAATAAAAACTTGATTCAAAGGAAACTCACAATATCTTGGCACATGTATCAAATAGCTCCATCAAGTATCAATATTCCAAACTACTCACACTTATACTCATCCAATGCAATCATAAGGATATGTATGCTAAATGAAATGACATGGAATCTTTACTTGTGGTTTTAAGACATGCAAAATATCTAAAACGCAAGTACTTGAATAAATATCATATGATCTAACTTAAACTAAGACTTTAAAACAAATGCACTTTAAGTCTTTTATTCATCTTGTCCCAAGGACCTCTCCAAGGTCAGCCACCACACACACTTTACTCAGCACCGCCTCGTCGCCTTCCTTCAGAATTGCTTGCCTTTACCTTTATCTGCAGTAAGAGGAAATGCAACTAGTAAGCAAAAAGCTTAGTAAGTACTATCTAGCTCACAAAATCTCGAAATGTGCAAACATGCTTCTTGAACAATATGAAAATCATATGAGATACTTATATGCTTGAAAGAAAACTAAGAACATGTATAACTCAAAACATGCATACTCAAGCATTAATAAATCTCAATTTACTTTTCTTGGCTCAACTTGAAACTTTAGCTATTCTTTAACTTTTTGAAAACTCTTTAAACTTTAGAAACTTTGCTAAAGCATATACTTGAAAATAATAATCACTTGGATCCACTGAAGATGTAAGTACCATCTCATGCGCGTTCCCTAAAAGGTTGGGGTAGCGAGCCACCAATCCTAATAGAGCAGACCTTGGTCTACCAGGGCCAAGACCTTGGAATTGGACACCTGGATTTCTTTAACGACACCCTTGGACGCCGGGTACTGGCCTTAGAAAATAAAATAGCTTTTCTTTCTTTTCTTTCTTATCTGTAAATGCCTTGGCATTTTCTCGAGCACCTTGCGTACTAAAATCCCTAAGTCTTGACTTTTGGCGATTTCTTAAGGCCTTGGCTTTTTCTTTTCTTATCTTTATCTTCTCTTTTCTTTTCTCATAACTTTCTTAGCCCCTAATCTCACATAGGGTGCTTTATCAAACTTATACAAGCATATAATGAACTAAGATCACATGCAAAAACTAAAAAAAAAGGAAATATCTCTTTTAAAAACTTTTAAGGGAAATTCTTGCGGAAAAACCGCCTCTTACTGCAGGTGAGCAGTACTTACATTGATATCTTGGACTTACTACCAAGATTGACGTCTAGGGCTCGGGAGAAACTTGAGATCTCGGAGAATTCTTCGCGCCTACGCGTTCCTCTCGTCGCGGGGATCCCGAATATAGGAATATCTCTCGGAGGAGAACCTTGGCCGGCCCCCCTTGGCCTTGGTGTTGGTTGGCGTCGCCCAAGAGAGGAGAAGGGAGGCTGTCTCGCGCGGCTAGGGTGAGGAAGAGAGAAAACCAAAAATCTAATTTCCTCTCTTAACTTATCTATTTATACTATCTTTATGAAAAGAATCGTAACTATTCTATAAATATATTTCTCTCCAACCTTTGTTGTGCTTGATACCCTAGCCTAGCCGGTCGCGCTCGCGCCTGGTCTCCTGCTGGTCGCGGGTTCGAACCCCCTGCTGCCCTTAAACGTTTTTCCTTTTTTAAATATACTAAACGGACTCGGAAAATTCCATAAAAATATTCTAAAAATCCCTAAAAATATCTAGAATATTTCTAAACCATTTTTAAATAATTCTAAGGACTTTAAGAACTAAAAATGGGAATTTTGGGGCATTACAACAAATGCCAAAATAGATAACGATTCTGAAGGTAAGCCAGTTGATTTAAAATATTATAGAAGTATTATAGGAAGTTTGCTTTACCTAACTGCTAGTAGACCTGATATACTTTTTGGAGTAGGAGTTTATACCAGGTACCAAACTTGTGCTGAGGAGTCCCACATAACTACAGTTAAAAGGATCCTTAGATATATTAAGGGCACAATAAATGTAGGGATTTGGTACCCTATGACATCCAATTTTGAATTGTTAAGATTTTCGGACTCAGATTATACAGGATGTAAATTAGATGGAAAAAGTATGAGTGGAAGCTGTCAGTTACTAGGACAAAGTTTAGTTAGATGGTGTAGAAGAAAGCAACATTGTGTTGCTTTATCCACAACTGAAGCAGAATATGTTGCCCTAGAGGAATGTGTAGCCCAACTTTTATAAATGGTACATACCCTTAAGGACTTGAACCTAGACTACACCCAGACTAAGGTATTTGTTGACAATATGAACTCAATTAATCTTACCAAAAATTCTATACATCACTCCAGAACTAAGCATATTGAAGTTAGACACCACTTTGTTAGGGATCACGTAGCTAAGGGTGAAATCGTACTTACACATATAGACTCAAAATCTAACCTAACCGATATTTTCACTAAACCACTTCCTGAATCTAAGATCAATTTACTAAGAAGGCAGTTAGGAATGTGCTTAGTATAATAGGACAGTTTTAAAAAAAACACACTGTCTTATTATTTTAAAGTTTCATATTTTTTTAAGAAAAATCATTTTTTTAATTCTAAAATACTTTTCCGACTTAGTTTTTTCAAAAAATTATCCCCTTCAAAACTAGGATTTTTCTATGCAATGGACTTAGCTTAGGACTTAACCCTAGAATTGCATGCTCCTATAGATCTAGAAGTCAGCATCTCACAAGCACATTAGGGTACTTTGATTGATAACCTAGATTGGGTTGAGATGCTGAGGTCTATGCCTTTACTCAAGATACTTTAAGTCAGTGCATCAAGAGCAGTTGGGGTGATAAATACATTTGAGCAGCAATCAAGTTAAGTATTCAAGCTTAGAAAGTCTAACATGATCAGGCTACTTAACTTGACTAACCCAAGTGAAAGTGACTGTTATATAACAGTTAGTAAGTAGCTAACTGGGTTAGACAGGGGTCAAAAGAAGTTAATTTGATCAGTTTTAATGAAAAGTTTTTTCATAGTTGGACTCACCAGTATGTTAACTGGGTTCAAAATTTATTACTTGGGTCAAACTGAGATCAATTCAATTACTTGCTGCAGTTTCCTTCATTATTCTTACAACGCAAGTAGACTCTGATACATAATTATTTTTTCTTGCCAATAATGTTTTAATCTTTTTATTGATATATGGCAAAGGGGGAGAGAAGGAAAAGTCAAGTTAAAAGTTTGTTTTCAAGTCAAGTTAAAAAAATTTTCCAAGTCAAGTTAAACTTAAATTTTTTTTCAAGTCAAGACAAAATTATTTTTGCCCAAGTCAAGTTAAATATTTTTTCAAGACAAGTTTCAAAATTATTTTACTCACAAAATCTGTGTGTTCAAAAAAGTCAAGTTAAAATAATTTTTCCTCAAAATAATTTTTCACAAAGTTCTGTTGGAGAAAAACTTTAAGATAAGAACTTTCAAAATTTTGTTTTTCTCAAAAATTTCTTTTACTTAGAAGTTTTTGTGGGATCGGTCTGAATCGATAGAGGGGGGGGGTGAATATCGATCAACAAATTTTTCAAAAAACTTAAGAGTAATTTGCGTAGCGGAAAAGAAAAACAACGCTAACACGTTTGTTTTTACTTAGTTCAGAGTCGCGGTCAGCTCCTACTCCAAGGCCCACCGTCCTTGATCGTTTATGACGGACAATTCTATATTTCATAAAATAATTACAAGTTGAAGTTCGAATATAGAATAAAAAATTATAGCACTTAAACTAAAATTATGCCGACTACCGGAAGATTGGAGTGTCGTAGTCGCGGGTCGTCGTTGGCGCTTGAGTCTTGAGCACGGAATGTTAGGAGCAGAGCGCTTGAAAGAATGCGTACGAAATATTGTACTGAAGCCAAGGGGGTGAACCCCTATTTATACTCGTAGCTGGGGCACCTGTGTTGAAGGGGGCACCGGACACGTGGCCTTCACTGTGCGAAGCTCAATCTGCAGACTTGGTCAGCGCTTATCCCCTCAACCAAGGCGCCTGAGCTGACTGGGGCACCTATGTTAACACAGGCGCCTCTGTTGTTGTTCTAAGGCTTTGCTTCGAGTGGTTTTGGAATTACCCTTTGTCTGGGGTGCCTGTCTCAAGACAGGTGCCTAGTCAAACAGGTCGCCTCACACCATTGAGGCGCCTGGGAGTAGAAACCTTCATCCCTTCGTTCCTACAACCAGGGATAGTTCCAAAACACAAATAACATATACATGATATGAATTTAAGTATGATTAACAGCTTAAGCTGTCTTGGTTCTGACTTTGGGCTTCCTAAATGGAACCCTAGGTCGAACCGATGCCTAATTTTCCCTCCTACGGGGAATGGGTCCTCACCTACACCTCTCAGGAGAGTTTACCTATTTGCCAACCAGCTCCTCTGGTTGGACTTTTGCCCAATCCCCCGGATCAGGTCTTCGTGCCTAGTCCACGACCAGGATTATTGCCCAACTTTACCCACCAGGTCTTCGGTGTCCAGCCCTCGGCTAGGACTTATTGCCCAATTCCTTGAATCAGGACTTCATGCCCAGTCCACAACCAGGGCTTATTGCCTAACCCTATGTCAGGACATCGGTGCCCAGCCCGCGGCGAAGACTTATTGCCCAATTCTTAGAACTAGAACTTCGTGCCTAGTGTGCCTAGGACTTTTCCTGCACACTCGAGTAGCATTATTAGATCACAATAAAACCTTAACTTCTAAACCCTTTGCCATTATCAAAACACAGGTTTGACTTTGGTGCTTCCGGTACCAACAATCTCTCCCTTTTTGATTTATGGCAACCAAGTTCAAAAAGTTAAGTTTAAACCATTAAAGCACACAAACATGTTTAAAATAACAAGCACGTTTATCAAAGAGATTACAAAAAAAACATTTACTAAACTCCCCCTGAAATAGATATTCTCCTCTTGAAGTTCTCAATAATATGCAATTTCAAAAAAGTCAAGGTGTCTTGAAATTTTGACTAAGTGTTTTTCAAAATAAATCAAAGTATTTGCCAAAAAAAATTTACACATAGCACAGTTTTTAGGAAAATGTTTGCAAGCCCAAATTTTACTTTAGAAAAATTTCACTTAACAAAAAGGCATTGCAAAAAAAAATTCCACTTAACCAAATTTTTGTGCAAATGTTTTACTTAAAAAAAATTTAATTTTAAGCTAATTTTTGCACAAAATTTATACTTAGAAAATTTTCAATTAAGCCAAATTTTGCAAACTTGAAAAACTTTCTCTTAATAAAATTTTACTTAAACAAATTCACTTAGTCAAATTTTGCAAAAAAAAAATTCAGTTGAAAATTTCCACTTAGAGAAAAATTTTGTGCACTTCGAAAAGTATTCTACTTGAAAGATTTTGTGCACTTAAACATTTTTCTTAGGAAACTTTTGCTTAGAAAATTACTTAGGAAACTTTCGCTTAGAAAGATGCATTTGGAACAACATCTGTATTGAAATTCAACTTTACTTTTTGGAAAAAGATAAAAATTTGAAAAAAAAATTTACTCTCCTTTTTTTCTCTCCCCCTTTGCCATATATCAAAAAAAAAATATTGATAAAAACCCATTGCAAGTCAATTTCGAATTAGAGCTAGTTAAAAGAAATTGTAAATCCGTATTGAACCAACTCTAGTGAATTCAAGCAAGAAAAAAAAGACCAAACAGACTTCATTTCCAGGTCCAATGGAATTCATAGGTATAGGAAGGGGCCCAAAAAAATCATCTTTCGATTGTTAATATGAGATATAAGGACTACTACTACAAGTAGTATTACACCTTTGATCATGAAATATCAATTGCTTGTTGAACCATGCGAATCACGTGAAAGTAGGATACTCCAAATTTGGGGGTCAAACAGTTTCATAAAGCGTTCTTGATGAAAAAAATGTGAGTGAAAGATTCCACTGAATTGAATTTGATCTATGAAACATAAAGAACTCTTTTCCTTTAGAAAGTACTTAGTATAATTTTTGAAAACATATCATTTTTGATAAAGCAATTTTTGAAAACTCTTCCCTGTTTGTTTGAAAAGGACTAAGTATTAGTTTAAAAAAATTAAGTACTTAATTTGCACTAAAAAATTATACTTTGAAAAGTATTGTGCACATAGAAAACTATTTTATAGTTTTAGAAAACTATTTTGAACTTAATATTGCCAAAAAAAATTCATTTAGAAAAGATTTTCACCTAAAAAAAATTATGCACTTTTCAAATAATTCACTTAGAGAAATTTAGTGCATTAGAAAAGTTAGTATTTTTATAGGTATTTGTACTTCGAAAAATATTTGTACTTTGAAAGATATTTGTAATTCATTTAGAAAAGATATTAGTATTTTGAAAGATATTAGTACTTTTGAAAAATATTAGTACTTTTGAAAGCATAATATTTTACTTGACTTAGCTTTTTTTCCAGTCTGACACAACCCTAGGAAACCTTGTTGACTACAAGGACATTTCCCTAAATGTCCTGAAAATTCTTCAAAACTCAAGTAAATATTATTTTCAAAAGCAATTCCAAAAAAAAAAGTTTTTGAAAGTGATTTTTACAAAAATGACTTTAAAATGATAGTATGTTTTTTTAAAGCGGGAATTCTTTTCAAAAAGCTTCTGAAAATGCAGTGTATGAAAACATTTTGAAATGTTTAGAAATTTTGAAAAATGATTGTCAGAAAATTTTTCCTTTTTCTTAGACTCCCCCTGAACTCGACACCATCTACCTTGTTAGTAGGAGCCCTAGAGCCAATTATATGATGATTGACTAGAGACATTTTGTATCATATTATATTATTAATAAAGGCATGTTTGGTTATTATACTTACTTTGTATTTGTGTCAAATAACTAAGTATAATAATGTCCTTGGTTAGTAGGTTCTTATCTACATTATATCGATTGGTTGAATCGATAGTGAGATGATGTGGAGAACACTACTCTAAACCATTCCTAGTCAAGTATTAATATTCAAGGACAATATTAATACATGGAGACTAGCATGTAGGTCAACTGATGACTTGAGCTCACAAGTCATGGATATGTGATATCAAGTTGACACATGGGTATACATTGAAGAATGTGTACTGAATGACCCGCCATGAGAAAGTTTCATAGATTGTCATATGAGTGTCATAAACTTTCTCATGTGATTATTGGTATGAATAGTCCTTAGACCTGAAGTCACTACGGTTCCTTACATAAGGAGTTATGTACTTTGGTATCGTCAAACGTCACCCGTAACAGGGTGGACTATAAAGGCGATCACTGGGTATGTAATGAAATATGCGAAGGGATGTGAGTGATGTAGATGGGATCTATCCCTCCCATATGACGGGAGTGATATCTGTGGGCCCCTTGATCGAGTAGGACTGCTAAAATGCATGGCCATGCTCGAATGAGTCAATATGAGATATTGAGCTCAATTGTTTGAGTGAGTCTACTCGGGGATCAAGAAACACCAGATTGATTGAGGATGACACGGTCTATGCCTCATTTGTCAATCTAGATATCAAGGATAGAAAGACAAGGTCATACATTGCCATAGTCACGGAGGTTAAGTCGAATCTCGACTTTCTTGTTACTTGGGTAGCATTGATGCATTGCTAGATGCCGCTCATTGCTTTTGTGTCTAAATTGGTTTAGACACATTGCCAACGTTACGAGAGCCTATTGGGTCACACACTAAGGACACGATGCTTCGGAGATTAATTGATCTTGATTTGGCTAAGATTTAATTGGAATTGGATTAATTGAGTTAGACTCAAGTGAATCCAATTGGATTATGGATTGAGATCTAATTTGAGTTAAACTCATTTAGATTAGACTCAACCATATTTGGATGAAATATTAATTCATTAAAATGTTTAATGAATTAATAAGAGAGGAAAATGGAGAGTTTCTCACCATTAGAGTGTTACATGAAAAGTTAGAGAGTTACATGAAAAATTAGAGAGTTACATTAAAATGTTTAATGAAGAGAAGTTTAAAAGACAAAACCTCCTCATGATATGAGTATAAACGAGTTTTTCCCTTGTCATTTTCTTTCCCCTCTTCCTTCTCTTCTCCATCTTGGCCGAAACTCACATCTTGGGTTATTGGTGTTTTGTGAACTATCTCAAGTTGCTAGCACAACTAAGGTAGTTCTTTTCCGAAGTAGAGATATCGTGTTCGTGTGGATACGAATAGAGTCACGGACACTTGAACGTGCAAGAGATCCGGCGGCGCTTGGACGAGCAGGATAAACGTAAGGGCACGCTCCAAATGTATAAATAGTAGATAAATCTATTAGATAGATATACTTTGTATGAGTTTTCTTTCACATAGATCGCTTGTGGGATCTTGTTTCCGCTGCGTTTTGTGTTTATGTCGCCTGAAGATCCCAACATACCTCTATCTAAGTGCCTTAAGGGACTTTAGTGTTGACCAGGTTTGACTATGTTGACTAGGTTTGACCAAACAATAATTGACCTAATCAAGTCCTAGATCTTAGTACAATTCCATTCAAGACTTAGTTTGACGTGTTATTTTTGAAAAATGTTGAATAAATTTTACAACCATGTCGAATTAAATTTTAGAGAAAATGTTGGATTAATCTTTAAAAAAATTGAGAGAATTTTGAATTAATTTTAAAAATTTTGAATAGAGTTGAATTGAACAATATTAATAGGTCCTAGACATCTCACCCAGTTCTACGTGACAAAACAGGTTTCCTTATCTATTTTGTGAGATGTATTATTTTTATCTTTGAATTAATGTTAAATCTAAGATTTAATTAAAACTTGTGTTAGATTTAAATTTATCAAATAGTAAATTGAATTTGAGTTTTGATAATCGGCTTCCAGGTCTTGGCGAGGCACAGAGGCCTTCTTTGGTCGTAGCCTTATTGGAGTAACAACCCTTTCCTTGACAAAGCCTTTTATCGAAAGTTTATTTTCAAATTACTTCTTGAAAAATTTTGGTCTAACTAGCTTAGGTTTTGAATCGGTATCTTCGGCTAGTTCCACCAGACTAAACAGACCGAGTAGGGTACGCCTTACCCTACTTAACCTTATTTGAAAGGCTTCCCTAACTTACTATCATCTCACCTCCGCCTAATACTATGTTGTTCAAGTTTTAAGTAAGTCATTTGTCCTTAAACTAACTAATCCTAATTCTAAGCATAATAAAGGAAAAAAAATAAAAATACAACAAGCAATTAAAGCAAACAATTATCTAAGTAAAGTCATAATTGGAGTAATACTCTGGATTTTCAAAATCAGCAAGATTGTGAATTAACTGTTCTAGCATATTAACTTTACGTTTCAGTGCTTCATTTTCTTGTTCTAATTTCTAAAATTTGCCTTAACTAATTTATATGATTCAATCACGTTATTTGAGGCAAACACTGGATTTTCAAATAATGTAAATTTACTTTTTTCGATTGTTTGTCCAGCATCCTTGGGAATTCATTTTATTGTAGGTGATGAAGACTGACTTTTACGAGTAGGACATGTTGGATCGAGAAAAACGATAGAGAGGGGGTGAATATCGTTAAAATCTTTTTTGGATTAAGGAAAGAGAAAATGCGTAGCGGAAAATAAAACAATCACACAGGAACACAAGATTTTTACTTGGTTCGGAGTCGCGGTCGGCTCTTACTCTAAGACCCACGGTCCTTGACCGTTTACTTTAGGCAATACTATAATAGCGCAAAGCAGTTTTACAAATTGAGTACAGAAGTATTGTTGTAAATGAAAAGAACTACATTTTTCGTTACCGACGCCCGATGTGGATCGTGCTTCGGAGCAGAGGGTCGTCGTCGGCGCTGGAATCTCAAAGTCGGAGTTTGCCGGAGTAGAGCGCTTGAACGAAAAGCTTTAGAGCGTTAGAAAGTTATGTTCTTGAAGCCTTGGGGTCGAGCCCCTTTTATAGTACTCCATCGGGCGCCAGATGGCTTGGGGGTACCTAACACGTGCCCTCCGATCTGCGAATCCTTATCCGCGGGCTCAGTCAGCGCTTATCCTCCCCACTTGGGCGCCTGAGCTAATGGGGGTGACCATGAGCTCACGGGCGCCTAATCTGCCTTGGTTCAGTGACTTCGCAGCTGGTTTTTGGTTTTTACCTTCACCCTTGGGCGCACGTATCCTTACAGGCGCCTGAGCCCACTCGGGCGCCTGACTCCATTCGGGTGCCTAGGCCCAGTGAAGAACCTTCACTTGTAGACGATCAGTCCTTTGACCCTGCAACTAAGGTTAGTCTCAAAAACATAGTAAGTATTAATTACAGCCGTAGCTGTCTTGGTTCTGACTTCGGGTCTCCCAAATAGAACCCTAGGTCGAACCGACGTCTACTGTTCCCTCGACGGGGAACGCGTCCTCACCTACTCCTCTCAGGAGAGTTTACCTTATGCCAACCGGCTCCTCCGGTTGGACTTTTGCTCGATCCACCTGACCAGGTCTTCTTGCCCAACTTCCGGTCAGGTCTTCGGTGCCTAGCCCCTTGCCAGGACTTTGTGCCCAGTCCTCGACCAGGACTTCTTTGCCCGACATTCGGTCAGGTCTTCAGTGCCCAGCCCCTTGCCAGGACTTCGTGCCTAGTCCTCGACCAGGACTTCTTTGCCTAGTGTACCTAGGGCTTCTTCCTGCACACTTAGTAAACAAATTAGACAACAATAACATCTTAACTCTTGAACCCTTTGCCATTATCAAAACCCAGGTTCGACTTAGGTGCTGCCTGCACCAACAATCTCCCCCTTTTTGATTTATGGCAACTCGGTTCAAAAAGTTAAGTTAAACAACAGAAAAATCGGTAAAGTATCAGTTTTAATTTCCTCCCCCTGGAAGAAATCTCCCCCTGAGTCTTTCAAACATTCGTGGGGTTTTTGAAAAAGTTTCTAAGTCTTTGTTGAGAATTTTTTCAAGTTTTCAATACTTAGAAAATTTTCAAAATGGGATTTTTAAGTTAGAAAAATTTTTCAAAAATATTTTGAGTTGGGCACTTAGAAAATTTTCCACCATATTTGAAGTTAACACTTAGAAAATTTTCCACCAAAAAATTTTTTTGAGTAAGTACTTAAAACTAATTTTTGAAAACACTTTTGAGTTAAGGAAGGATTTTTGAAACACTTAGTTTTTTACACTTTAGAAAAAAATTTCTAAATTGATTTTGAAGTTTTAACATTTAGAAAATTTTCAAGCAGTTTTAATACTTAGAAAAATTTTCAAGCACAATTTTGAATTTATAACTTAGAAAAATTTTCCAGAAAATTTTCAGTGTAAGTACTTAGAATAATTTTGAAAACAACAAACAAATTAACTTTTCAAAAAAAACTTAAGTACTTAGAAAACATTACTTTTTGAAAAAGGAGATAAAAGTTTTTGGGAAAAAAGATTTTTAAAAAATTTAAATTTTAAAACCTTCTTTTCTCTCCTTTCCAATCTCTCCCCCTTTGCCATATATCAAAAAAATAGCAAGAAAAATGAGTAATCAAAGTAAGGTGTTGTACTGAACCAATTCTAAGTTTAAACTGGGCCAAATCAATTTGAATTTGCTCTTTCGGGTCCTGTCTAATCCAGTCAACAACTTACTAACTGTTATAAACAGCAGCTTTCACTAGGGTTAGTCAAGTTAAGTGATCTGTTCAAGTTAGAGTTTCTAAGCTTGACACTTAACCTAATTACTGTTTAATTGGTATTTAGTGCCCCAATTACAGCAGATGCACTGACTTCAAGCATCTTGAATTAAGGCAAAGACCTAAGCATCTCAACCCAGTCTAGGTTATCAATCAAAAGTACTCTAGGGTGCTTGTGAGATGTTGGCTTCTAGATCTATAGGTGCATGCAGTTCTAGGGTTAGAGCCTAGGCTAAGTCCATTTGCAAAAAAGCCCTAGTTTTGAAGAGGGTAAGTTTTGAAAAAAAAAAACTATGTCGGAAAATCATTTTAAATAAATAAAAATGATTTTTCAAATTAAATAAGAAATGAAAAAAATGATACCAAGTTTTTGAAAAGAAACATAATTAGAGCAGTCCTATTCTACCAAGCATAACCCTAACTGCCTTCTTAGTGAGTTGAATTCAGACTCAGGTAAGGGTTTGGTGAATATATCAGCTAAGTTGGATTTTGAGTCTACATGCTTAAGGACTATCTCACCCTTGGCTACATGATCTCTTACAAAGTGGTGTTTGACTTCTATGTGTTTCGTTCTGGAGTGTTGGATTAGATTCTTAGTCAGATTAATTGATCTTATATTATCAATGAAGACTTGAGTTTGGGTATAGTTAAGCTGGAAGTCCTTAAGAGTGTGCATCATCCATAAAAGTTGTGCTACACACTCTCCTAAGGCTACAAACTCAGCTTCAGTTGTGGATAGAGCTACACAGTGTTGTTTTCTGCTGCATCAACTTACTAGACTATTTCCTAATAGTTGGCAGCTTCCACTTGTGCTCTTTCTATCTAATTTACAACCAGTGTAGTCAGAATCCGAGTATCCTGACAAGTCAAAGGTTGAGGTTCTAGGATACCAAATCCCTACATTTAGGGTGCCCTTAACATATCTTAGTATTCTTTTTAGGGCTACTAAGTGTGTTTCCTTAGCACATGTTTGGTATCTAGCACACATTCTTACAGCAAAAAGGATATCAGGTCTGCTGGCTATAAGGTACAGTAGACTTCCAATCATACTCCTATAAAGGTTAAGGTCTACTGGTTTACCATCAGGGTCACTATCTATTTTTACATTTGTGGCCATTGGGGTACATATGCTTTTAGAGTTGTCCATTTTAAATTTCTTTATTAATTTCTTAGCATATTTGGATTGTGTTGATGCAGTCTGACCCTGATTTTTATTTTGGTGTTGACATCGATTTTAGTTTAGGTTGATGATTATGATTATCGTTAAGTCCTGATCGGGGATTAGGCATGGTATAAAAAATCCTAGCTTGGAGGGCTAGGTGTTGAAAAATCCTAACCTAGAGGGTTAGGTGTGGAAAATCCTAGCTTGGAGGGCTAGGTGTTGAAAAGTCCAAATTCGGAAGGGTTGGGTAAAAATTTCTAGCTTGGAGGGCTAGGTGAAAAGTCCTAACTTGGAGGGTTAGGTGAAAAGTCCCAACTTGGAGGGTTAGGTGAAAAATTCCTGGCTTGGAGGGTCAGGTTCCTAGCTTGGAGGGCTAGGTCTGGAAAAGTCCTAATTCGGAAGGGTTGGGTGAAAAGTCCTAGCTTGGAGGGCTAGGTGAAAAGTCTTAACTTAGAGGGTTAGGTGAAAAGTCCCAACATGGAGGGTTAGGTGAAAAATCCTGGCTTGGAGGGTCAGGTCCCTAGCTTGGAGGGCTAGGGTGGAGACCCTGGATCGGTCTGGTGACCGATCAGGGATGTTGGCACGCTGCTCCTTCGTGGATCGGTCTGGTGACCGATCCAGCGATGACTGATCGGTCTGGTGACCGATCAGGGAGCACACAATGAGGTTGGTAACCTACTGTGCGGCTCCTGATCGGTCTGGTGACCGATCAGAGAGCAGGTCGTTGCCTCACCGCTTGGCTCCTGATCGGTCCGGTGAGCGATCAGGGAGCAGACAGTGTCCTCACTACTTGGATCCTGATCGGTCTAGTGACCGATCAGGGAGCACACAGTGAGTTGAGTTCCCTCGCTGATCAGTTCCTGAACGGTCCGGTGACCGATCAAAGAACTAGGATCTGATTTTCGCAATTACTGTTCACTCAGACGTGGACCGATCAGGCTTGAGCCTGATCGGACAGGGAGCTACCTGATCGGTCTGGTGACCGATCAAGCTTCACTCTGATCGGTCTGGTGACCGATCAGGCTTGTGTCGCCGCGAGAGCTGGAGAGTCCCAGCAAGCGGTGGATCGGTATGGTGACCGACCCACGAGCCCTGGATCGGTCTGGTGACCGATCACTTTAATTCAAATTGCACTGTCAGACGCTCTGATCGCATCTGACCATATCCGATTCTCTGCATTTGATCCCTGATACTTGATTTACTGAGTGATATGCTGTGCTAATGCTCTGATTCAGCTGCAGGTGACAGGGAAGGATTCAAACACTTAAGGAGAGTCAATGGAGGCCTTTCCTTGGAGCAGGTTTGTCCGTTTTCTATCTCAGGTTGCAACGGACGGTGGCGCTGGCTAGAGTTGCTGACTAGGGTTGGTCTGAGGGAAGCTCAGGGAGTCCAGAAGAGCTCAGTGGTGGCTGGTGGTTGTAGGAGAGCAGCTGGAGGCTGCAGTGAGATGTTGACCTGGCGCTAGTGGAGAGTGGATAAGCAGCGTGGTGGAGAAGAACTTTGGTTGCCTTGGTATTCTGCTGCGATTTCTTGCTGCGTGCTTATGCTCTTGGCTGATCATCCTCTCTTGAGAAAGCTACTGTGATCTTTGAAGTAACCATCCCTTGCTTGAGCACTTGGAGGAAGGAACAAGAGGCTTTGAGTCCAACAGCGAGAAGACACGAAGAAAGGGGTTCTTGCGTGAGATCGTCGCTGGGTGGAGCTCGGAAGAAGCTTGCTGTGTTCTTGTCTGTGCTAAGTGCTAAGTAAGATCTTTCTTGTGTTTCATTGTGCTTAAAACTATATCTTTGATTGAAACGCTGTGGAGAGGTTACTCCACCGAGAAGGAGGTTGCTTTCTATCCGGATCTTTCGGGGCTTGATCTGCCGACGATCAAGGGATCACCCACCTTAAGGGCACGCCAAGGAGTAGGGGCAAGTTATCCCCGAACCTTGTAAATCCTCTTGTTAGCGGTCTTGTGTTTGCTCATAGTTTAGGGTTTAGTTTTCTGCATATTCTGTCTTTACTACTTCCGCTGTGCTACTAAAAGATTGAGTGTAGAAATTTGAAAAGCACAAAGTCCAAGTGTTTGGCTATATTCACCCACCCCCCCTCTCGAGCCATCCGAGTTCCAACAAGTGGTATCAGAGCTTGGGGCTCTGTACAAGTGGATTAACAACCGAGAGCTATCATCCATGGCATTGAGGGAAGGTTTTTCCACCACCCGACCTCCCTTCTTCGATGGCGCAGATTTTCAATATTGGAGATCGAAGATGGAGTATTACTTGAAGATGGACATCAATACTTGGTTCGCGGTGAAGGAGGGTTTTACCCCTCCAAAGGATGATGAAGGCAAAGAACTTGAATCGTGGCGGTGGACGGCAGAACAAACTCGAAAGAGTGAAGCCGACGCAAAGGCGGTGGTCACTCTACAATGCGGCATGAACAAAGACCAACTCATCAAGGTTGGTCCATTCACAAGTGCAAAAGACTTGTGGAACAAGCTCATCGAACTTCACGAGGGCACCCGAGATTCAAGAATCGCCAAGAGGGACTTGTTCCTCAACCAACTTCAAAATCTCTCCATGAAGGAGAATGAAACTGTAAGTGAGCTACATAGCCGGTTCAAGGAAGTCCTCAACGGGCTTCATTCTATTGATGAAAAGGTCGAGAACCGCGACCTTGTGAGGTATGTGCTAAAAGCATTTCCAAGGAATGCTTTGTGGTCATCCATGGTGGATGCCTACAATGTTTCCAAGGATTTATCAATTGTTAAACTAGATGATCTATTTTGTGAAATGGAATTGCATGAAATGGCTAACAAAGGCCCCAAGGAGAAGGGGATTGCCTTAGTTGCAGGGGAACGATCCAACAAGAAGAAGAAGGAGAATGAAGTCTCTTCATCTTCATCCTCTTCCGAATCCGAGTCCGATTCCAAGGAAGATGGCAGCGGGTCTTCTTCCTCCGAGATGGCAAATTTTGTGAGAAGAATGATGAGAAGTGGTCGACGCTTCAAGGGTAAAGGTAACCCTAGTGAAGTTAAGGTTGATAAGACTAACATTTCTTGTTTTGAGTGTGGTAGGAAAGGGCACTTCAAGAGTGAATGCCCAAACTAAAGAAGAAGGAGGAGAAATCCAAAAAGAAAGAGGAGAAATCAAAGAAGAAGAAGAAGGCCTTGAAGGCCACTTGGGATGAATCCTCCTCAAGTTCATCCGATGAAGAAAACGAGGAGAAGAGTACACGGCACGTGGCACTCATGGCTCTTGGAGAAGATCAAGAAAGCAGTCATGAATCCTCCAACTCCTCAAATGCGGCTTCATCATCTTCGGATAATGAAGAGGTAACCTCTCCCGAACTTGAAAAATGTTATAGAGCAATTGCATGTTTAACCAATATGTTGAAGAAGTCAAAAAATAAGGTTAAATCATTGCAATTAGAAATTGAACAATTGATTTCATCTAGGGATGAGAACATAGATGATTTACATGTTGAAATGTTAGAGGATGAAATTAAATCATTGAAAATTGAGGTTGAACAATTGAAATCCTCTAGGGATGAGGATGTAGATGATTTGCATGATGAATTGTTAGAGGATGAAAACAAATCATTGAAGAGTGAAGTTGAGAGACTCAAGAATATTCTTGAGAAGTTCTCAACAAACTCAAAAACCCTAGACATGATTTTGAATGCCCAAAGGGCAGTCTACAATAGGGTCGGTATTGGTTATCGACCCAAAGAACCTTCATTTGTGTCATTGATGTCTAGGACTGATATGAGACAATCTAAGACACTCAAGGTTCAAAAGAAGGTTGTCAAGGCATGGGTGCCTAAGACTTGTTTAGTAGGTGCTTTAGGTCCCAAGGTTTGGGTACCTAAAACTTATATTCTTCGAATTGTGTAGGTTATGATTGAGGGGGAGCATCTATCAACTTGGTTCGTTGATAGTGGGTGCTCCAAACACATGACCGGGGATAGATCATTGTTTACTACCCTTCAAAGAAAAAGTAGAGGTAATGTTTCATTAGGTAACAATGGTAGTCTTAAGGTCATAGGAATAGGAGTCATTCAAATATCCGAATGTCTTAGAATCTCAAATGTCCTTCTAGTCAAGGGGATGACATTTAATCTCCTAAGTGTCAGTCAATTGTGTGACACAGGTTACACAATTGATTTTCAACCAAGTCAATGTCTAGTTAGACAACATGACACCTTGGACAAGGTACTAGTAGGAACAAGAGTAGACAATATTTATCAAGTTTCATTTACAAGTGCTACTAATGCTTTTGCTAAGTGTCTCATGTCAAAAGAAGAAAAGTCTACCCTTTGGCACCGGAGGCTAGCACATGTTAACATGAAGAACATCCGGAAGTTGGCCAACAAGGGATTAATTCGTGGCTTACCAAGCATCAAGTATGAAAAGGACAAACTTTGTGATGCATGTCAAATGGGTAAGCAAACAAAATCTGTACATAAAGGTAAAAGCGTTGTAAGTACATCTACCGCTTTAAATTTACTTCACATGGATCTATTTGATTGTAGTACTATCATATCTTTGAATGGAAGTAGATATTGCTTTGTTATCATTGATGATTTTACTAGATATACATGGACTTATTTTCTTAAATATAAGGACCAAACCTTAAATGTTTTCATTTTTTTTTGTAGAAGGGTTGAAAATGAAAAATCATCAACTATTAAGACAATTAGAAGTGATCATGGAGGTGAATTTCAAAACCAACGATTTTTAGAATTTTGTCAAGATAGAGGGTATAGACATGTGTTCTCCACTCCTATAACACCACAACAAAATGGTGTTGTAGAGAGGAAGAATCGTGTTCTACAAGAAGCTGCACGAAGCATGCTCAATGAGTACTCACTACCGAGTTACTTATAGGTCGAAGTTGTAAACACAGCTTGCTATGTGCAAAATCGAGTCCTCATCCATAGATTCTTAGGTAAGACTCCCCATGAACATTGGTTTGGAAAACCACCTACGGTTAAACACCTTAGGGTGTTTGGTTGTAAGGTGTTCATCCTAAACACCAAGGATCACCTTGGAAAGTTCACAGCAAAAGCTGATGAAGGGATACTAGTTGGGTATTCCCTAGTTAGCAAAGCCTACCGAGTCTACAATAAGAAATCTAGATTGGTTGAAGAATCTTCTGATGTTGTCTTTGAAGAAATTCCAAAAGTCAATGGACAACTAGAAGATGGGGTTCAACTCGAACTTAGGAGACTAAGTTTGAATGAAACTCCAAATGATGTTGATGGTGATGAGTCTGATGACGATTAGCCTAGACAACCCATTGATCAGCCGGATCCTGAGGCTGAGCTTGTGTCTAGTGAACCCATTCAAGAAGCACCACCAACACCTAGGCAAATTAGATTAGCCTCTAGTCATCCCCAAGACCAAATTGTTGGAGACATCCATCATGGGGTTAGAACTAGATCATTCTTTAGGAATGAGGCTAATGAAGTTGCCTTAATTTCCGAAATTGAACCTTGAAAAATTGATGAAGTATTAAATGATCCCGATTGGATCATTGCAATGCAAGACGAACTAGGTCAATTCGAAAGAAGTCAAGTTTGGGTCTTAGTCCCTAGACCTAAGAAGACCACCATTATTGGAACCAAATGGGTATTCAAAAATAAGTTGAACCATAAGGGAGAAATCATAAGAAACAAGGCACGCTTAGTAGCCAAGGGTTATAGTCAAGTTAAAGGCCTTGATTATGATGAGACCTATGCTCCCGTGGCACGATTAGAATCCATTCGATTGATGCTCGCATTTGCAGCACATTGACGGACCCAAAATATACTAGATTAAATTGTCACGAAATGTGGGTCCAATCAGAATTTAAATATGAATGAAAACTGGAAACCCTTTTTGCAATCAAAATATGAAAACGTAGTAAAGGGGCCACAGGTCGTATTTTTCCTGGGGACTAGTTGATGTTTTGTGATTCGAGCTCGTATTTATGTCGTTTATGAATTTTGGGTTTCAAATGTGATTGGGTTTCAATTAGAAATGGAAATGCAATGAAAATAGAGGACTTAGCTAATAAGCCACACAAAATGATGGCAATAAACAACTCAACCAATGGAAAACCCAATTCAACCAAACTAGAGAATTTGACTAAAGTTTGGAAACAAATTTGATACCAAATTGCAAAACAAGTTGCTAGAAAGATGAATAAAAACAGGGCAGGAATTTTCAGCAGCAAGCAACTTGGCACAAGTCAAGCTAGCTACAAAATCTTGAAGCAAACAATTGTAAGGAAATTCAGAAATGTCCGAAAGCAAATCTAAACCATTTCAAACACAATAGCTCACTAAAAACTACCTTAAACTTGGCACCAAGCACTGCCTAATCTGCACTTGATCTAAAATGCCGAAATTAACTTGACTTGGTACAAGGAATAGAAAAATCTGATGTGCCAAGAGGAATTGATGCTAAGTGCCCAAAACCATCTCAAACAATTCGGAGTTAACATGCAGGTCTGAAAGAATTCAAAAATAGATCAATCAAATCAAATTGAGGATAGAAATGAAATGCAATGAGGTAGAAATTTATGTGCAGAATTGCAGAAATGCAGGGTATGTGTAGCTGTTAATTCAGCTTGGAAGGCTGAGCTATCAATGAAGTTGTCTGTGCATGAGCTGAAAGAACTCCGAAGCTAATTGCTGATCAATCTCAAACACATCCAATGCAGCAACTAAGGCAGGAATGCAGAAATTTAATGACTGCAGGGACAATGTGCAGAAATGAATGCTGAAATGCTGAGAGGGAGATTTACAGTTCAGAAATTGATTGGATGCGATGGAAGATGATTCAAACACAGAAGTACACTACAAGGAGTGTTTAATCCCGATACAAGTCAATGCGGAGGTTGAGCATGATACACTTGCAGAAATTAAAGTTAAATTGCTGCGCAAGGGAGAGAATTGATGTGCCGAAACTGGTACATGAATGCTTAAACTGGAACCATGATAATTCATGCTGAGACTAGCCAACTTAGCTTGGAAAAGGATAGTATCAGTGAAGTAAAATCCAAGACTGATCAGTTAAGAAAACTCAATTCAGAAACATGGGTGCAGAAACAAAATCTGAATGCAGAAACTTAATGTCGAAACAAGAATTTCAATGCAGAAACAAAATCAGGAAACTAAATGTTGTTTTGAATGGCAGGAATTAAAGTAAACACAACTGAATTCAAAAGAACTTGCAAAATCAGAAATAAACTGGCACGCAACAAGAAAACCCAAAATTACAGAAACTAAGGGTGATGTGCAGCTACATAAACTGGCACACAAGCAATTGAATATAAAAGAAACTGAAATTAAAGTCAATTCATCACTAAACAAGTTCACTAACTAACTATCTGCAAGAATTAAACCTAATTAAGGCAGAAAATAATTCGGAAGAGTAAACTACAGCATGATATAAAAATTCAGAACGAAACAGATTCGTGGCAGAAATTACAGCTACTGCAAAAACATAAAGTTAGCTAATTAAACTAAACCCCAATCCTTCCCTAGGCTCAAAAACTTCTTGGTCGTCAAGCAAGAGCTGGCTTCGAACCCCTAGGCTCAGCAAATCATTGGAAAGCAGCTTCAATCGATCAACTCTGCTCAAAACGCACACAGCTGGAATTTCAATCCAATCTCCTCGGCCTCAGTTGATGGGGGTTGCGATGATGATTCGAGGACCATCTGAGCTCACCTGAGAACCCCTACAGCTGGCTCAGATGGTCGGAAATAGCTCACGGAAGAGATACAAGTGACTGGATTGCTGAGCTGCCGAAACCCTCAAACAGCCCTTTTCCGGTGCAGTTTGAACTGAATTCTCCAAGGAAGCTATCCCCAATGACTCAGAATTTGATCCAAGGTAGAGATTGAGTGGTCGCGCCTCAAATTGGAGAAAAAGTTGAAGCAAAAACGAAGAAAATGAAGAACACTACTGTTGCGGCGAAGACGCGACGAGGGTGAGCTGCGCAGGATTTTTGATTAAATAGCTAACAATGGACGGCCCAGATTGATCGGAGGAAATCCAACGGCTGATATTGCTCTGATTTGAGCCAAACTTTAATGATGATGATCAGGGGTCAGGATCTGCCTTGTGGTAGCTCGGATCCTCCAGATTTGCAACGGATGGTCCAGATCAACTTAGTCTTTGAATGGACGATCTAGAGCTCTCCGAGCTTGATCCAACGGTTGATTTAGCTCTGATTGGGATGAAACTTTCAGATCTTGATCAGAGTGCTTGATCAACCCTAATCTTAGCTCGAATTGCTTCAGATGGTCCCGGATGGCTCAGATCTAGCCGCTCTCGAATCGGACGGCCCGGATTTAATCCTAATCTTGATAACTCGATCCGGGTCACTTCCGACTCGAGTTTGACCCAATATACCCTAAGTCCTTGAACCTTTGATGCCTACAAAAATAGATCAAGAATTTAGTGGCCAAATAATCCAAATATGTGTAAATTTGCAATTAAGTCCAAAATAAGAGTAAGTTCTAAAACCTAGGGCAATTTCACAATTAAGCAATAAAAATATAGGTCAAACATGGATTTTAGCAATTAAAATAATCAACAAAATGGTACTTATCAACTCCCCCACACTTAACCTTGAGCGTCTCGCGAAACTACTAAATAAGTATCCCTTAGGTTTTCTAAAGCATAATTAGAAGCAAATGAAAAGAAATTACCTAGGGTCGTCAATTCTCATAAATCTAAGCTCTATGGAGTAGTATCTTGTCCTTAAATCAACAACTTAGCCTTTTCATCCATCATGAGTCATTGAGATGAATTTAAATCACTAGCCTTTCAAGGAAAAATTTGGTGGCTCTCTCCTAAGTTCTAAGTTGATGATGGAAGTGGAGCTCACTCAAACACACATGCTTCTTGTACTACCATAAGCTTGCTTATTATCTACTCTCCACCATTAATCATGATTAGGATTCACATCTATAAAAACAAGTGAAAACATGGCAAATGGTAAGAAATGGAGTAAAAGCCAAGAAAATGGAAAAAATGGGTAAAGTGGAAGACTTGAGTGCTCAAGGATGTTTCCAATGTACTTTGCTTCTCTTTACAGTCCCCTAATGATCTCAAAAGTGTTGTGAAGTCAATCTTGAACAATGCCTTTCATTTGGATGAAGAAAACTCCATTTGTTCTTAATGTGCCAAAAACCTCATTTGTGTGCCAACTTTGTTTCTTTCTTCTCTTTTCTTTTCTGAAATTTTTTTTTCTTTTAAAACTGCAGAAATGACTTTCTTTTATATCAGCTGCTTCCTTTCTCTCCAATAAAAATCAGAATGGCATTGGAGCAAGGCTTGATTCGGATGATGATCTCTCCACTAGCCTCATGGTGCAAACTTGTTCTTCCTTCTTTTCTTTTCTCTGCTTATATGGTCAGTCATGTTGTGTCAAAATGGAATCAAACTTCATTAAGAGTCATTTCAGATCAGTCTGATTTCTCAAAACAATTTGCATCAATAGTAGTCAAGAGTTTAAATACCTCACTTGAAAGTTTACTTAACTGAATTCTTTTTCTTACTATTTTTTTTATAACTGAATTTGTTTCAGCTCTTTTCCTCAGTCCTATTCATAGACTGTCGACTTCCTCCACTTGTGCCAGATTCAATGCTCCAAGATCCTTTACATTCTCTGACTTAAGCACTTACTCAGTAATTTCTCAGATAGTGGAAACCAAGTGCACTCTTTATTTCTGTCATAGTCAATTAGCAGCACTGCCCTTCTTTCAGTTCTGCATCAGCAGTCGATGTTCCCTTCACTTCAGATACAATTTCACTTAATACTTGATTCAGATTAGCCCACTAAATACCACAATTTCAGTTGATAAGTTTGCTCATCACTAAAACTGCCTTCTTTATTATGCATTTCAGATTCTTATTCTCCTTGTTCATTAGACTGCATCTATTGATGTTGATTGGCCTGATCCTCTTCTCGGTTCTCATCATGCTTCACTTTAGCAGATTCTGCTATTGGTGCCATCTAGATTCTTGCTCCTTGATCCATTCAGTTTCCACATTTAAATTCAGTCCGACTTTCATCTTCAATTGCTAATCCACAACAGAACTCTTTCCTTTTCTTCCTCTGTTTTTGCACAATTTTCTTGGCTCAGATTATCAGTTTGTGTCACATCAGCCTCAATTCACTTCCAGCAAAGTGTGGCTGCTCTTACTTCCATAATTCCACTTTCCAATCCTTAATCCAAGCCACTTGTGACACAAACTTCCTTGATTTCAGCTCTTTTTCTTTCTTCCGGAACAGATTTTTTTCTTTGCTTCCTTGATTTTAGCATTCATTTCAGACTAAGTAAGGTGGCTGAAACATGCTCCATAGCTTTTCAAAATTCAGATTCCTCTTCAAGTTGATACAATCTTAGTCCCATTAGTATTCACAGCTTCTTAAAACTTTTCCTAGCTGCATTTCAGCTTACATGTTCATCTTACTGCTCTCCAGAAATTTCAATAGCTCCAAATCTTCATCGGCAGATTTTCTTAGCATTAGTTTCATCTCAGCAGAATTGTTACTGATTTCTATAGCACAGATTTTTCTTGAACTCAGATTTGTCCAGCTGCAATTCAGATTTCATTCTCAATCTTTCAGCCTTCAATTCCTGATAATTTCCAATTGGTTTTGCTTTTAACCCTTGCCAACGACCCCTTGCATCATTAAAATTAGTACAGCTGCAATTCAGTTTAGTTGCAATCCACCAATTTTCTGATCTTCACAGCTGCACAAAAATTCTCTGTTTTGGCACTAATTTCTGCATTGAATCAAATTAGTCAGCTGCTGCAATTCTTCCTTAGCAAAGTGGTCGAGTCAAGCTTATGTTAAGCAACTGCTCAGCTTCAATTCAGATTTGTTCCAATTGTCTTCAGCTGTAGTTCAGCTTCTACACAAATATATTCCAGCTTCTCTCAAGAAGTTTCTGAAATTCTGCCACACCATCAGCCAATATATAGCTGCAATTTTGCTATTGCATTCCATTTTAAAACCTTGGCACAACTTTTCTCACCCTTGCAAATTCTGATCTGAAAACTCTTAGCAGTGGAGGTGCTCTGCAATAGAATTTTGCAGCCTTGGAAAATCCGAATCCATTTCAAGTTGGTACAAAAGTTGCTTGGCACAGATTTTTGTTTAGCTTCAGGTTTTTCAGCTATTTCCACTTCTGCTCAGCTTCACAGCCTCTCAATTCAGACTTCCAACAACAGGTTGCTGCTCTTGACTTCCCAACTTTTGAGCCAAGCCAATTTCAGTCCCAATAACTTCACAGATTTTTTTTTTCTTTGGCACAGTTTGTCTTCATTTGGTGCCAACTTTCTCCTAATTGCAGATTTTTGGTTCTTCTTTTCTCTTCTTGCGTGCCACTTTGATCTTCAAAATGTGATAAGGCAACTTGATCTCCAATTGCTTCCATCTCTCTTGCTCATTCTTGGCACCAAACTCACTCAAAATGTAATTGTTTCCATCCTTCCATTGCAATTTTTTTCGATATGAAATGCCTTCTTGATACAACACTTATCTAAAACACTAATCACTCCCCCACACTTAAATCTTTGTCCGTCTCGGGCAAGTAGCATCAAGAAAACATCCCAAGCAAACAAATCTATAGAAAATTAGGGTTAAGAGTAGGAATAAGGAAAGACAAATTGAAAAGAGTATGTATCAAGTATGATCATTGCTAAGAATAACATGGAAAAAGGGAAACAATATGATTAGTCTTCATAGATGTGATCCAATCAACGAAATACGGTTTTGAAAGAACCTAAGCAAGTTCTAGAGTACAATAACATATGTGTATCACATATATAAGGCTAATTCTCACTAGGTAAAAATAATTCATCCCAAGTCCTCAATTAAGAATCTAAAGCCAAGTAGTACTCAAATATCCAAGATTTCATCCATGAGCTTAAATCCTAAGTTTTGACAATCAAATTTAATTTATTTTCAAGAGACTCTAAAATGACATGAAGATAACCTAGAAGGATACATTTATTCCTAGTCATGGAAGAAAAAGTGCAAAAAGAAATAACAATGTATTTACAATGACTCCTATGCATTCTACTCTACTCATGCATTTATTAGCAAGGACTCAATTTAAAGGAAAATTCTAGAAGGCATAAAAATGAAGCATGCCATAAAAGAAAATTCAAGAAAGAACAATCTCCCCTTTATTTCTGGTGGATGGAGTCTATCAAGCAGCAGCCTCCATCGTGGTAGTGGAGGAGTCCGGGTGGCTGAGAGAATTGGGACTCCCCCACACTTTTACAAAAATATGCTCCGGTGGCCGAAGGCGATTCAGGTATAATAGCCATTGAAGGAATGGAGGGCTATGGATTAAAGTAAGATCTTCTCCTCCTTCTTTATGCCTTTTAGAAGTCCTTCCAGGAGGTTGAAGTCTGTTCAGTTGGAGCACCCACTCCTGAAGTCTTCTGGACCCTGCAAAACAATGTAATACCTCTCTCAAGCGTGCAGGGTAAGAAGGAAATAAAATAATATCAGTCTCTGCATGAAATGAATCCAAAACTGCATTATGTTCAATGAAATCAATTATTGGTGCCTCAATGAATTTTTCAAAATTATTTTCTATAAAAAATGCATCCTGAAATTTATCACAAATAATAAAATCAATCCTTGGCACTTCAATAGAAATTTCACAATTATTTTCTACCAAGGATGTATCAAGCAATGTATCACAGCCAATGAAATCAATTTTAGGTGTCTCAATGAATTTTTCAAAATTATTTTCAGCATAAGATATATCAAGAGACTCATCACAACAATCAATATCAAGTCTAGGCACCTCTAAAAATTTTTCACATTCAGCATTTTCATAATATGTATCACCACATGCTTCAGATTCAGCAACTGTAACACTAGGTACCTCTAGGGATTTTTCACAATAAAATTCTACAAGAGATGCATCCCTAATTATATCACAGACAATAAAATCAGTTTGAGGTACCTCTATGCAATTTTCAGAAAAATTAGGAGGAGTATTTACCTGATAGTGCTGAAAAATACCTGGAGGCTCTACAAGAGTAGATGTATCCGTGTTCTCCTCCTGGTCAAGTATATGCTCCACTTCAGGCTCAAGTTCTGGTGGACACTCAACTAAAACAGGTGATCCTTGGGTTCTTGCTTCCACCATGCAAGTCCCTACACTTTCTGATAATTGTGGTGGTCCCTGGGGCTTAGTGAAATCCCCTACACCTATGGAATCATCTCCCATGCATGTTCCCTCAACCATTCCTGTATCAACCAAATTAGAAAAATTAGGATCATTAACAACTAAATCATCACAAGATAAAAGTATAGAATGATCCTGTAGAGTTTCAGAATTGAATTCAAAACTATCACAAGCCCTGCTATCAATCTCCTCCAATTCCTCTAAATCAGTAGGAATGGGTGATTCTTGGGGCTCAGTGCAATCCCCTACACCTGTAGATTCATCTGATTGTCCTGATCTTTGGGCTTGTATCTGATTCCATTGATCAACCAATTTTGCAAGGCGTTGTTGTTGTTGTAAATTTTGCTGTTGTTGTTGTTGTTGGAACATTTGTTGAAAATTTTGCTGTTGTTGTAGGACTTGTTGACACATCTCCATCATCCTTTGGTGTAGAGCCTCATCCCAATCAGGATCATCAAAGCCTCCTTGATTAAGCTGCTGAAATGGGAGGGGCTGAAAATTCTGAGTGTCTTGCTGAAAATTCTGTCCTTGAAATTGGAAATCTTGCTGAAAATGTTGAAATTGTGGTTGAAAGGATGGTTGAACTTGCTGAGAATGGTAGCCCTGGAAATCTTGGATCTGAGGTTGAAATTGTGGTGGTGAACACTGAAGTTGAGTGGGCTGGAAATTCTGGTTACAAGGGTGAACTTGCTGTGGAAATTGACATGGTTGCTGGAAATTCGAATTAACTTGGTACCCTTGTTGAATTCCTGAAAAAGTGATTGATCTTGTTGATAAGGTGGATGAAAATTGGGCTGAAATTGCTGAAATTGGGGCTCAAAACCCTGGAATTGTGGCTGCCCACTCTGAATTTGTGGCTGGAAATTTGGTTGATTTTGCTGAAAATTTTGGAAAGGCTAAAAAAACTGGTTTGGTTGCTGAAATTGATCATTTGGGTGCTGAAAATTCTGGAATTCTGGTTGAAATTGCTGTGGTGGCTGCTGGAATTGTTGTGGTTGCTGAAATTGTGGACACGGCTGTTGGTAAGTAAATGAGAACATTTTGAGCTGGCAGTCCTGTCACAAAGCAAACAAGAAAAATGGCAGTACCCGTATACAAAAGATAAAACAAAATAAAATAGAACCCAATGATATGCCCATAAGCATACAAGCAAAAATCAAACAAAGCAACTAGTTGCTTCCCCGGCAACGGCGCCAAAAATTTGACAAGCCCAAACTATGTGTCACGAATGTGGGTCTCAAATTTAAATAAGGATATGAATGCTGGAAACCCTTTTTACAATCAAAATCTAAAAATGTAGCAAAGGGGCCACATGTCGTATTTTTCTCGGAGCTAGTTGATATAATTTGATTCTAACTTGGTTTATGTGTCGTTTGTGTTTTTGGGTTTCAAATAAGTAATTGGATTTTGGGTTATAATTCAGATATGAAAGCACAATGAAAAATAGAGAACTCAACTCATGAACTAAACAAAGAGATGACACTTAGTACTCAACCTAATGGAAACCTAATCAAGCACTCACCAAATTTTTGGGAAACTGATTTCTAATTTCAACAAAACAAAAGAAATGCTAAGCAATGAGGTAAAAGCAGTGATGGGAGTTTTCGGAAATAAACAAGCCTAACACAATTCAATGCAAAGGAAATTCAGAAATTACACAAGCAACAAACCTCAACTTAGCTATAATGTTTTTGGAACCAACCACTGCCAACAAAATTCAGATATAAGTGAGTGCAAGCTTATTGAATTCAAACACAATCATATGCCACAAAAACAAGCTAAATTCGGATGCAAAAAGGTGCAAATCAGTTGGCACGCAAGGAAAAATTCTTTGTGCCAAGAAACTCTCTCCAAGTTAAGAAATGAGTGATCTTTCAACTCAAATTTAAGCTGAACGTTTCAATTGGGAAACAAGGCTATTAGGAATGAACTAAGCAAGATTCAGTAAAGGAATTCAAACTGAAATCAGAACTTGAGACGCATAAGTAAATCAGAAACGAGATATGCAGTAATTCAGATTTGATTTTCAGAAATTCAGCACTAACTAAGCTGAAAACATGGAATGAATTGCAAGAAATCGAAACTAAGCTCTAAGTTAACTAAGCAAGCCTATGTCTGACTCGAATGCAGGAATTAACCACTATAAACTGAAGAAACAATGTAGAAAACCAACACTCTGATGCAAATCAGAAACTGAAATAAAAATGCAGGAATTTGAGTGGCACGCGGCTGAAATTGGCACGCAAGAAAAGAAACTGAAACTAACTGAAATTGAATACAATTATCCACTAAACAAGCTCCTAAACTACTTAACTTGAAGATTTAAATCCTAATTAAGCTAAACAATTCAGAACTTAGAACTAAGTTGCTGGTACGAAACTGCAAAAACAGAACATGTGCAGAAATTAAATTACAGCTACGACACAATGGAATTTAACTATCTAAGCTACTCCTCAACCATTCTCCAACTCAAGAGCTCCTTGGTCGTCAATCAAGGGAGAACCTCAGACCCGCAAGCTCTGCAAATCAGTGGAAGAACTGTATCTGCTACTAAATCAGTTCAGACCCTGCTCAAGCCGAAATTTGCTTCCGAATTCTTCAAACTAGCTGTGGTGGCTTGCGATTTTGATTAAGGAATGATCCGCACCATCCAAGGAACCCCTCTGGACAACTAGGATGCAGTGGCGATGGTGCACAGCTGAGCTCGCTGAAATCGGATACCCAAACTGCCGAAATCTCACGCAGCCTTGGTATTGAGCAAAAATCCAATCTGAAACCTCACAGAGACTCTCTTCACTGACCTAGCCCTTGCTTTGATGAAGGATTGAGTGATCACGCCTTCGATTGGATGAAAAACTGAAGAACACGATGAAGAACTGAAGAAAACTACTGTTGCGGCGAAGACGCGATGAGGAGAAGAAGCTGCGCGTTTCTGATTAAATAGCTAGCCATGGACGGTCCAGATTGATCGGATGAAATCCAACAGCTGATCTTGCTCTGATTTGAGCCAAACTTTGAGAATGTTGATCAGGGGTCAGGATCTGCCTTGTGGTAGCTCGGATCCTCCAGATTTGCAACGGATGGTCCAGATCAACCTAATCTTTGAATGGACGATCTAGAGCCCTCTGAGCTTGATCCAACGGTTGATTTAGCTCTGATTGGGATGAAACCTTCAGATCTTGATCAGAGTGCTTGATCAACCCTAACCCTAGCTCGGATTGCTTCAGATGGTCCCGGATGGCTCAGATCTAGCCGGTTTTGAATCGGACGGCCCAGATTTAATCATAATCTTGATAACTCGATCCGGGTCACTTCCGACTCAAGTTTGACCCAATATGCCCTAGGTCCATGAACCTTTCATGCCTATAAAAATAGATCAAGAATTTAGTGGCCAAATAATCCAAATATGTGTAAATTTGCAATTAAGTCCAAAATTAGTGTAAGTTCTAAAACCTAGGGCAATTTCACAATTAAGCAATAAAAACATAGGTCAAACATGGATTTTAACAATTAAAATAATCAACAAAATGATATCTATCAGTGGGCGATCCCTTAATCGTCGGCAGATCAAGCCCCGGTTATCATCGGATAGAAAGCAACCTCCTCTCGGTGGAGAAACCTCTCCACAGCGTTTCAATCACAGATTTAAGTTTAAGCACAAAGAAATAACAAGAAGGATCTTACTCAAACACTTAGCAAGGACAAGAACACAGCAAACTTTCCTGAGCTCCACCCAGCGGCGATCTCACGCAAGAAACCCTTCCTCGTGTCTTCCCGCTGTCGGACTCCAAGCCTCTTGTTCTCTCTTTCAAGCGCTCAAGTAATGGATGATTGCTTCTCGATTGCAGTAGCTTGCTCAAGGTGATGAAAACTTCAGAACGCACAAGCTAGATGTGGAGAACACAAAGGCGCAGCAAGAACTTAGTTCGCAAACTCTAGAACTCTACTTCAACGAAGCCTTCTTCTGCCCTTTTGTTTCTCCACTCAGCACCAGGTGACAGCATCTCCTGCAGCCTCCAGCTGCTTCCCTGCCAACGCCAGCTACCACTAAGCCCTCCCTGGACTTCCTGAGCTCCTCTCAGCCAAGCTCCAGTCGGCAGCTCCAGTCTGCAGCTCCAGCCGTTGCAACTTGAGATGGAAAACGGACAAACCTGCTCCAAGGAAAGCCTCCATTGACTTCTCCTTGAGTGTTTGAATCCTCCCCTGTCACCTGTAGCTTAATCAGAGTGTTAGAGCAGCATATCACACAGTAAATCAAGTATCAAATGTAAGCAGCAGAGAATCGGATACGGTCAGGCGTAATCAGAGCGTCTGACAGTGCAATTTGAATTAAGGTGATCGGTCACCGGACCAATCGGAGAACCTCCTGATCGATCACCAGACCGATCAGGCTGGGTCCAGACCGATCAGGCTCCGTCCTGATCGGTCCCCAATGCTTGATTAGAAATCGCGATTTCTTTGGGACTCTCCTGGATCGATCACCTGACTGATCCACCTCTTTATCGGGCGATTTCTGAGCTTCGCAGTCCAGACCTCCTGATCGATCACCGGACCGATCAGGCAACCTCTTGATCGGTCACCAGACCGATCAGGTCGTGACCAGACCGATTAGGCTCCGTCCTGATCGATCATAGAGAGGAACCTGCGACGCTGGATCGTTCTCCAGAACGATCTGCACAGTGATCCTGATCGGTCACCAGACCGATTAGAAGCAGATCAGCAAGGGAACTCAACCTCACTGTTTGCTCCTTGATCGGTCACCAGACCGATCAGGAGCCAAGCAATGGGTGAAACGCATACTCCCTGATCGATCACCAGACCTTTCAGTCATCGCTGGATCGGTCACCAGACCGATCCACGAAGGAGCACCATGCCAACTCCCTGATCGGTCACCAGACCAATCCAGGGGCTCCAACCTAGCCCTCCAAGCTAGGGTTTCATCCACCTTAGCCCTCCAAGCTAAGGATTTTTCACCTAACCCTCCAAGTTGGGAATTTGCACCTAACCCTCCAAGTTAGGACTTTTCACCTAGCCCTCCAAGCTAGGACCTGACCCTCCAAGCCAGGACTTTTTCACCTAATTCTCCAAGATGGGAACTTGCACCTAACCCTCCAAGTTAGGACTTTTCACCTAGCCCTCCAAGCTAGGACTTTTCACCCACCTCTTCCGAATTAGGACTTTTCACACACCTAGCCCTCCAAGCTAGGATTTTCCATACCATGCCTGATCCCCGATCAGGACTTAATCATAATCAATAATCATCCACCTAAACTAAAATCGGTGTCAACACCAAAACAACAATCAGGGTCAGACTGCATCAACAGTATCGACATATATTCCATGTTTTTACCAAGCAATATAGAGGCACGAGTAGGTTGGCATAGGCATGTCACCTAGTGATGGTTGCCATGGTTCATCATGTATGGCAGTCTCGCAGCTAGAGCAGGTTTGAGGGAGGGAGATTGGATGTGGAGTTGGTATTTCGGAGGGTACAAGTGCATATTTATAGGGCTCTTAACTTATACTCGGATACTATGCTAGTGTAAGCGGGTTGCATCTTGAGCCTTGGGTTGGAAGGACATGGATGGGTTGCCTTGAGAGGTAAGGGTTGAGTGAGTTGAGTAGAATATATGAGTCCTATAAAAAAAGTTACTATTCTAGTTGACTGGGGTTTGACCTGGTCATTATTCTGTAACACCCGTAAAATCTTCTCAATTTTTACATGAATAATAATATGAATATTAGTACAATTCTTAATGGATTGTAGGCGGAAGTCTAGTATAATTCTTAATGAGCTTTATGTGGGCTTTTCAAAAAAATTAAATAAATAAAAGGGGAAAGAACCAAAAAAATAACATTTGCCAAGGATTGAACCTTGGACCTTAGGTGGTAGCAAAGTCTTATGATGCATATGATAAACAGTAGCCCCAACAGGGGTGTGCTGTTAGAGAAGAGAGGAAAATTGTGGTTAAGGGTAGGAGATGTGAAGAGGCACTATGTGAAGAAGGTGAAGAGGCACTTGTGAAGAGACAAAAGGCATTATAAATTGTCCTCTTCTTCCTCCTTCTTCCACCCCCACCGAATCTCCCTCTCCCTCTCCCATTTCCAAAAATCTCATCTAGGGTCTCTCCTCTAGAAAGCTTCACAAGGAAAATCTCTTGAAGACTTAAGACCCCTTATAAGGAGAGAAGAACAAAGGAGATCCTAAGAGCAAGGAGGTCTTCATCGCTCTCAATTTAAGGGTATATAGATTGGTGGTAACCAAGCAAAAGAGGTAAGTCTCCCCTCACCTGTAGTATAATTGCTTTGGGTGTTATGTTGCTTAAATCTTAGAGTAGACCCCTTGAAGGTTTCGGCCTAGCCCTAAAACTATGATTAGGATCAAGTTAGACCCCCCAATTATGCTTGCTAATGATTTCCTATGATATGATATGTGTTATATGAATGTAATATGATTTTTATGTCACATAGGTTTACTTGAAGGTTTCGGCCAAGTCTTAGTTTTAGGCTTAGGAGGAGGCTAAAAACCCTAAGTATGCTTCCTATTGGCTTAAGAGATCAAGAACATATTTCCATGATTCATCAAATGACATAATAATGTTGGCATGCTTCTATGTTACTTTATGATTATGTTAGGCCTTATTCATATATGCTTTATGTTATGCTTCATGTATCATGATTATGTTTAGGCCCTTTAGGGCATACTTATGTTATGCATGACTTATGAATGATGGAATGCCTAAAAGATGCTAAGAGCATTCTTTATGAAAAGAAAGGAAACATGATAAGCTATTTTACTTTTGTATAGGCTTATACCAGACCCTAAAAAGGTCCTTGGGATGGGCTCCTACGTTGCCCCTAGGCCGAAGGTTGCCTAGTTCTCTAGTAGGTCGGGATTAGCTACCTCGTATCTACTTAAGGGATGCACGTAAATTATGAATGTGGTACAATGTCGGGCCTTATGTTGAGAGTTATGTTCAAGTACTTATACATATATGTTTTCAAAGGAACATCCCTCATGTATAAAGGCATTTATCTCATATTATGTGCCTACTTGAATTACCATACTTGAAGTTGAAGTACTCTTGTGATATGAATCTTCTTTCCATATGTTATTGTTTAACTTTCTCTATGTCCAATTCATGACGCATGATTTTTGTGAGTAGGAAAGGATCTTACTAAGCCTATATGCTTATAGTTTAGTGTTTTCCTTATATTGCAGAAAAGGGTAAGGGCATGCTAAACTAAAGGGAGCAGAAGGAGGGCAAAGATGTGTGTGACAGTGGCATAGTGGAACAGATCCTGTTACTTATGCTTGCTTATGAATCAAGAATTTATCCATGTCTTAAGTTTCTGCATTGTTATACTTGTTGATGCTAGATTATCATACTAATATGCCATACTATGCTTTATGTTTGGTCGTACAGTACAACATGTTATGCTATGTTTTGTGTTCATTTCTAAAATATGATATTTTCACAACTAGCACTTGTCATGGGATTCAGGTTTAGAGCTTGCTTGTTTTAAGACTCAATATGGATTATGTAACATGCTCTAGGGTGTTGGAGTTTGATACCTACATAGTTCGATTCATACCTTTAAATTCCATGTGTAAACTCTAAAACCTATGTTAATGCTCACCTGTTTTTATGGGGTGTTCGTACTCACATACCACGGGTTAGGCCGTAGGTTGTAGTGAGTCTAGGATTCCTCTCATATAATGTCATGCTTGCTTAGTAGCCCATTCCCCATCTAGAGTCTTATATACCGTAAGTTCACATGATTGCATAATGTACTTCTTGAGTTAAAAGTTTGAGCCAAGTGGTGCACATGAATACCAAGCATGCTCTCATGATGTAAGAAGTGTTTACATGTTTTAAATTGTTCCATTGCGATAAGGTATATATATATATATATATATATATATATTATATATATATATTATATATATATATATATATATATATATATATATATATGTATGTTCGCGTAGCACCACCTTTCCCTTTTTATAATGATACGAGGGGCGGGCGTTACATATTCATTGACCAGGATTGACCCGGCTACTATTCCAGTTGACTGGGATTTGACCCGGTCATGTTGCTTGACTGGGGTTTGACCCAATTCTATGGGTTTGACCAGAGACCAGGGTTGACATGGTTCTATGGGTTGACTGGGTTTCACCCAGTTCTATGAGTTTGACCCAGTTTTGTAGGGTTGACTGATCTTGACGGTGACTTGATCCAATTCTGTGGGTTTGACCAGAGACCAAGATAGACCTGGTACTATGGGTTGACTGGGGTTTGACCCAGTTCTGTGGGGTTGGCTGATTTTGACTATGATTAGACTCAATTCTAAGGGTTGACTAGAGGCCAGGGTTGACCTGGTTCTGTGGGTTGACTGGGATTTAACTCGTGTAAAAAAAATGGGGTTGACCATTCTATGGGGTTAACCATTTTGGGAAAAAATTCTAGGGTTGACCATTCTGTGGGGTTGACCATTCTGAAAAAATAAAAAAAATTTGAATTTTGTGTAGGTTGACGATTCTGTGGGGTTGACCATTAGGAATAAAAAACTAGAGGAAAATCAGCTTGGAACACAGCTTATCAGCTTGGAGCATACCATTTGAGACGTCCTTCCATTCACCACTTTAGAGGTCTTCATTTTGGTTTGTGGCATGCAGCCCATCAGCTTGGAGCATGCCAATAGCAAAAGCAGGGAGTCATTTCACCTGGAGGAGCTAATGCATTGGAAGGTAGCACAGAGGGAGTGAAGGGGCCTATGAGAGAGGTATAGTGAGAGTGGAGAGTATACATCATGTGGAAGAGGAGTTATTTGTTGAGGCTATGTTGTGAGTGGTGAGAGAATGCAACATGTGGGAGGGAACACAATGGATGTGGAGCTACTTTGATTCCTAGTAGCAGTGCATGTGGGGAGGCAGGTGAATAGAGATGGTGATGGTCTATCTAGTCCGTAGCAAACGACTACGGTAAAAACACTTTAAATCCGTTGATGGCAGAGACTTTGTCAAAAAACCTGTGAGGGTGAATAGATTCATCATAAATCTATCTAGTCCGCAATAATGGCTGCGGTAAAAATGCTCCAAAATCGTTGATGGTTGGTCACTTGCCCATAGCAAATATCGGGTGACATGGTGGACAGGACACGAAGTGTTGATGGAGGAGTTACTGGTTGGTCACATTCAAAACACTTGACGGGCATACTAGAGTTGATAGCCGCATTGTGGTCAAGGCGGAGATGAATGTCACACTGGCCACTAAGCATATGAGGGTAGGGGGACCTAGGGGAGACACTGCCTTATCTCATGATGTTCGGTGGTTGATCAACACACTTGGTGGGCATGCCACACAAGTTGGAAATTCTTGCACGCCAGCACCTCAGATGGCAGGTGATATGGATGGGATATTAGATCATGAATTGGGCAGTGATTAGTTTTTATGATGATGGTATTTGTGAGGGTACAGACACATATGTATGTTATCATACTCTGCACAGTTACTTAGATCTGACACATCGTCAGAAATGGTAGGTATCCATGATCCATCTGTATGTTGTACCATTTTTTCTTGATGATGTATTTACCTTTCATAAAAAAAAGCAAGTGAAGAAGGAAATGAAGAATTAGAAAGAGAGGAAGAGAGAGAGAGAGAGAGCTTGTGTGCATACATGTGTCTTGGAGGAGGGATACCCCTTATATAGATATCTCTCACAGCCTCTACCCCGAAGATATGTCGATTCCTAATAAACACTTATGCCCCATCGAAGAGTGATTAAAGTAGACGGCTATCACACCGCAGTTATAGTTGTCTTATTGTCATATCATAATGATACCCTGTATTTAAAAAGTATCTGTAGGGAATTCGGTTCCCACGTGCTCTCAGAAGGGACTGATGCAGACTATTGTGGTGAAGGTCAGCCAAGGTTGCAAGGCTTGCGAGAGCCCTAGGCCCACTAGGTGGCCAAGCGACGAGTCCGCTCGATGAACTCGGTCTGCTGGAGGGGGAGGGGTGGCCGAGTGGAGAGAGCGCTCGGCGAGCCCAATCAGCCAGATCGGAGGGTGTATCTTTCTGCTTGGATTCTGTCTACTTCTCTTGCTCAGTCCTATTAGTTTTTTGCAAGGTTACTTTTATGGAGGCTCTGAGGAGGTATTCTCGATGGCTTCATACCAGGGACTGGAGCTCTGCTTTGTAAGCTTTACTTTGTCTGTGAGTTTTGACCGGTCTTTTCCTCGTTAGACATCTACCTTAACTTTCACATGTGGCCTGGGGGTTATCCATTCGCTTGGATCACAAGCCTCCCCTTCAAGTCTAGTCGAAGGTGGCGTCAAGTCCGACTGATTGGAACTTCTACTCTATGAGTCTTCCAGTTGGTTACCATGACTGACATTGGCCACATGTACGAGAGAAACTTCTCTCCTTCTTCGATAGGGTGCGTGTCAGGCATCATTTAATGAGGAATGATGTGCTTGTGGGAAAATAATCGTCATGATTATCTTGGCTCTGCCACCCATAAATGCTCCCCACTCTCTTAGCCATGTGTCACTTGGTGATAGAGTGAAGCGGTTTTCGATGCGATACGCATTAGAGAGAGGGTACTAAAGCACCAATCTGCTGGGTAGACTTGGATGGTCGGAATTCAATCCCGCCTTTTTAGCTGCCTCATCCTGCGGCTGAGCTAAGAGGAATAGGGTTTAAAAGGGGGATTATCTAGAGAGCTTAAGAAAAACCTCAGCGAGCTTTTCGAATCTTGTTCTTCGTCCCCTCCGGTGATCTTAAGGCAATCCTACTCCTGGCATTCCCAAGCGTAAGTATGTTTTCCCTTCCGATTTCATCCTTTCTTTTTATTTCTCCTTGTCCTTCATCATTTCCTTCATGGCTTTGGCACCTCCAATGGCTATCCCTTGGCTCTGGTACATATCTGTGGTTTTTGATATCAACAGTGATACTATAGATGCCCTAAGTATAACCTATGAGATCTCCACCGATCATCGGCTAGTCATCCCAAGTGCCTACGATCATCCCTATCTTCTCCCTCGGGGCTTCTTTACCCTTTTCAAAGATCAACTCTTCGGAGGCCTTCATTTTTCCGTACACCCCTTCATCTTTAAGGTCTATCGATATTTCCACATACCTTTGTTACAATTAGCGCCCAACTCCATTCAGACTCTTTACGACACGACCATCGTATTCACCCTCTACCAAATTCCCCTTGACCCCTGAATCTTCTATCTCTTGTATCACCCTAAGAAAAATGAGCCATTTTCTTTCTTCTTCCAAGCTCGATTTTTGACAAAGCCCCCTCTTCTAATAAGGGATGGAAGTCCCATTATGTATACATTTCTTCTGTGTCTGCCTCCTCTTGGTCGAACAGTTGGATAGAGGACTTTCCCGAGCCCCCAACGTAGAGGAGCTTCCAATTAGACCCCGTCTACTAGTCAGCTTATGAGAAGCTAGTGGATCTGAAGTTTGACATCAACCTCTTGCTGAATGAGAGTTTGCTCTATCTTTTTGGGCTGAGCAAGATTCCTGTCAAACTGTCCTATACCCTTGGTAAAATTTTGAATTGGTTATTTTGCTTTGTGTCTAACTAAGCCTGTTTTCCTGTCTAGCAGTTTGGACCATGTTTAAGGTGAAGTTGTATGAGGCTTTATGTCGAATGACACAAAAATAGAACGTCGAGGGGCTGCCGAGATAGCTAAGTAGGGGCAAGCCTCGTCTAGTTCGGCGATGGCAAATGGCATCAGCGAGACTACGCCTACTGAGGAACTAGTTGCTCCTCCCCCTCCTATAGCATTGGCAATGGAGCCCTCAGAGTTCGCCGAAGGGGCACCTTTGCAACTCAATCAAAAAAAGGCAACGAGCGGAGTCATCCACCCCTATAATATCCGCTGCTGCAGATCGGGAGGCTCCCACGAGACCTCCTGCGCAATCTTGCCTAGGAACTAGTTGGGTTTCCAGTAGTGACACCCCTGAGGGACTCATCTGGGCACCCCCTCGAACAGTCAACCGATGTTTCCGACCCAGACATAGTCCCAACCTACTCCTCCCTTCACCGATCAACTCTCAAAATCCTCCTGCGGAAGACACCTTGGACCCTCCCCAAGAAGTGAGGTGATGGGGATGGGGATTGATGTCCAACGCTTGGTAGGAAGGATTGGATCTAGGGTCCGAGATCCCTTGCCCTGGTGGACAATTTACCCAGATGCGACTCGAGTAAGTATATATATATATATATATATATATATATATATATATATATATATATATATATTCTAGGCTGTCTTTTCTTCTGCTAATTCAATGTTCTTCCTATCCAGTTTTGGGTAGCTTGTCAAGGGCTCTGCTAGTCTCTAGCGAATAATGCCAGGCTGAGGCAAGTCCCCTAGAGGTGGGTGACTGAGTTGGAGGCAGCATCGAGCCAACACTCCCTTCCGATTGGTATTGAGGGGGTTTTAGCCCTTCAGACTGAGATACCAATTAAGGCTCCTGGTAGTTCAGGCCGGCGAGGACCTGAAGGTAGAGAAAAACAAGATAGCCGCTGTCGAACATCCCTGGAACTAGTTGGTTACTCTGCTTGAACAGTTTGAGTCTAAGCTGCAGTTGGCTATCAACCATCGAAACCACACGATGACCGACTTGGACAAAAAAATAGTGGAGGCCAAAGCTCTTTCTAACCAGCTAAAGAAACATGCCATCACTTACGAGGCTGCAATGGTCAGGAAGGATTCCGAGCTAGTGACCAAGGATACTGCAATCTAGGGATTGGAGCAACACTTAAGGGCCTGTTGGAGGAATTCGAGAAGCAAGCAGCTGAGTTGCCTCATACAAAGGGGATCTCGAGGAATACAAGAGAGGGAGGGGGGGAGCCCACCCGGATAGAGGCACACCGAGTGAAATACCTCTGATCAGTAGACTTCAATTCGCTCTGTAGTTGGCGTACTTCAATTATGTTTTAGTACACCATGAATGAAGCCTTAAAGTAGCAAGCCAAAGTGAGTCATATCCTTGCTGACCTACCTCCAAGTTCTGTCAAGTTGGCGAAGATCCTAGCGGACCTCCCGGAAGATGCCCTCCCCGATTTTGAATAGTTATTTAGTTGTTTTGTTCTCTTGGGGAGCTGTAAATTTTTTTTGATCTATCAATGAAATCCTTTCTACTGGTTCATACCTGTCACCCACTTCTTAAGCCGATTGGCTTTATTCTCCTTCTCCTCAATTCTAAGGACACTCAGTTTACAAGCGTTCGATCGACTCGTCACTCCGACCGAGAATCAAGTAGCTTTACACCGAACTTTCTTTTTTCCTTGTATGACCTATAGCTCAACTCTCATAATTTCAGTGAGTGGAATGAGGATATATGAGAGAGCAATAATACAAGCTTGGGGATTACCATATATCCCATCGAACGTCCACGTATTAGAGCATCGATCGATCGTTCAGACCTACGTCTGACCTATCGTAACGGTACGGTCTAATTGATCTTGCTTGTATTCGAATACTTGACTTTTTCCAATTTGCCGTTTTAATTTCAAGCGTGGTCATGCTGTTGGGCATGGTCGTTCTACCTTTGTTCCTTTTGGCCTTGTCAACTTTAGCTGATTGGAACTTCGTAGAGCAGCCCATCGATATGTCACTCAAATTTTTGCCAAGCTCGACGCGATTGGAAGGTCAACCTTCAGAGTTTTACTGCCTTGGTGTGGGTGCTTGGCAAACGACTGTTATGAGAAACACGCGCCCGTTAAGTAATGCAGAGCAGATGGGTCGAGTGGTGCAATGTGATCACTTGCTAAGCATCAAATGAGGGACTTGAGAGTTCGAGACATCCGATCGAGCGACCATCTAGATCATGGGCAGCCACACTTGGTCAGTGCGATCGTTGGTCATAAGGAATCTCGCTTATAACTTGCACTGAGGTGAGAGTCTGGGACATCTGACCAAGCGACCATCTGGATCGTGGGTGGCTAGGTCTGGCCAGTTGCGATCGTTGGTCACGGGCTTATAACTCACGCTGAGGTGAGAGTTTGGGGCATCCGACCGAGTGACCATCTGGATCATGGACAACCATGTCCAGTCTGCTGTGATCTTGGTCACGGAGAAACTCGCTTATAACTCGCGTTGAGATGAGAGACTGAGGCATCCAACCGAGTGCCTATCTGGATAATGGATAGCCACATCCGATTGACTGCGATCATTGGTCACTGGGAAACCCGCTTATAACTCGTGCTGAGACGAGAGTCTGAGAATCTTGGTAGATTTGTGGAGCGCTCCCCAGCAAGCTTTCCTTTTTCTCGGAGAAGTTACAAGATACACATGGTCACTCAAAAGAGTTACATTAACACTCATATATCTATAAGTACCCTAGGTTGGTTTTGATGTGAATAACCGATTTAAGTTATGTCCTAGTGTATTTAATCCCTATGTCTAAGTGTACAGGAACTTAGGAGCGCAGGAAGTCGAGCGGAAGCCGCAGCGATCGAGAAGGATAGCACGAAAAGAGAGCCGACAGGTTCAGTACATCCAAGGGATGCAGAGTTCTGTGAAAGAGCACGCTGATGGAGTGAGAAGGGTGCGCGCGACATCCGTGGGATGAGAAGCCGGAAGGAAGGACGTTCGAGGGGTGAAAGGTCGGAGTCGGGTTCGGGTGAGCCTAACTCCGGTTGGCCAGAAATTACCCAAGAAGACCGGAAGACAGGCTGGAGAGTGGTCAGTGATAGCTGACCAAAACAGCCACTGTCAGACGCTTGTGAGCATACAGGCGCCTGGGCTATCGGGCGCTCAAGCACTCGAGCGCCCTTGTGCTATTAGGTGCCCGAGAGGCTAAATCTAGCCGTTTGCGAACGTTGCTTTCTGGATAAGTGTCAGGTCACGTGTTAGGCACCCAAGAGCTCTCGGGCGCCCTATAAGTGCCACGTTAGCAAACGGATAACTCCTACCTGGGCTATAAATAGACTCTTGAAGCTCAGTTTCATTCATCCAATGCATTCCAAGCATTAGCAAACTAGTTTTATGTAATGTTTCTTTCTTTCTCTGAGCTTTCCACGTGTAAGAGGCTTCTCTGTCCAAATGATTTTTATTCAGGAGAATCGAGCCATATTCAGCCTTGGATTAGCAACCTTCTCGGTTGCAAACCAAGTAAATCCGGTTGCCTCTTTATTTACTATTTACTTTATTTGTATATGTTATTGTGTTCTAACTAACATCTTTATTATGTTGAAACAAAAGATTGAGTTTTCTTTTTCAGGGGTAATTCACACCCCTCTTGCCGACCTTCGATCACCCTCAATTGATATTAGAGCAAGGATGCTCCAGAAGGACTAATCCTCGTCTGAAGCAACATCAAAATGGTCGGACCAGTCATCTACCCGCCAATGTTCGAGGGGGAGTTCGTGAGTTGGAAGCGCAAAATGCAGGATTTTTTTTTTCAAAATTGATTTCGATTTGATTTTAATAATGAAAAATAGTTTTGTAGCTCCGAAGGACGCCGACAACAAACCTAAAGATGAAAGCCAGTGGACTAAAAAGGAACAAGCTGACTTTGTGGCTAACGAAAAAGTAGAATATCATCTGTTGACCGTACTTCCTACACAAGAAGTCAACCGAATAGAAAACTACCGATCAACGAAGGAACTTTAGGAAAAGTTCCTTGAACTCCATGAAGGTACCTCCGAAGCAAAATTAGCAAAAAGAGATCTGCTTCGGAATCAACTTAGCAACCTTCGACTAGAAGAAAGAGAGCCAGTAGCACAACTTCACGTTAAGCTGAAGGAGCTGATGACATAACTCAACAATCTTTGAGAATTGATAAGCAATCGGGATGCGCAAAGGCATGCATTGAATGCCTTCCCGAGAATCCCTTACTGGATTTCAATAATCAATGCCTACTACATCTCTAAGGACCTTGAGGTAAGTACCTTAGAGGAACTTTTATCCACCTTACAACTTCACGAATCCAGATGTGCAAGAAATAGAAAATCGGACAATATTGCCCTAGGCACGAGAAGGATCCAACATGAAGAGGATTCTCCAGAAAATGATGAGAACACAGTATATATGATAAGGAAGTTCTCCAAATATTTTAAAATTAAAAAATTTAATAAGGTGTAGGGTAAGAAGCAAAGGAAGATCCGCTATTACAATTGCAACGAAGGACATGTGAAGGAAAATTGCCCCAAAGCGAAGAACAAAGGGAAAAGGGCATAAAAGACAAAAGCACACAATCTAAAGGTGACTTGGGATGAGTCTTCATCGGAAGACTCAGATCTCGAGGAACACGCTGGACTTGCTCTGATGGCTTCATACCAAGAAAATGAGAGCATCGATAATGGGGGAGCCACCTCAGAGGACAGCAGTGACGAAGGGGGAACTTCGGACTTCAAAACGGATATAATAAGTGAGGTATATTTTCTACCTCCTGATCAGTGATATTTTGGAATTAAGAAAATAATGAATTCCCTATGTAAATTAAACACAAAAAATACAGATTTAAAGAAAAAAAATTAGCTTCTGCTTTAGAAATAAATGATAAAATAAAATTTGAAAATGAAAATTTAAAAAATAACTATTCATGTTCAAGAAATTCAAAATTTAAATATCATAGAAAACTTAATTGGTATTATAGATTTCATAGGGGCCAAATTATAAAAATTTTCAAATCAGATGTTCCATCTAAGTTTTTAATAAATCCTGTTGGTAAAAATTTATATTGGGTTCCTAAATATATTTTAAACTGTTGATTTTTTTAGTAAATTAATTTTGTAATTAATGCTTTATTTTGTTAATTTTTGGATAACTACTTGTAAGAAAGTTAGTTTTAAGCAGTGTCCTATCTATATTTTCAAAAAATTTAAATCGAATTTATTAAGTTTTTCAAAAATGTTAGACAACTTATCTAATGTTAATTCTTTAAAAATTTGTGTTAAACATATTTTCCTTTAATATTTTAAATTTTTGATGTGATCAAAGGGGGAGAAGTAGTGTTAAGTTAAGGGGCAGACTCTAATTTTATTTTTTTTAGCGCTTATATTGTTATATATTTATTCTTGTTTTTTTATTATTTGTTTACCCTAACTTAACTCGGGTTGATGCACATTAAAAAGGGGGAGATTGTAAGTATCCCAGGTTGGTTTTGATGTGATCAACCGATTTAAGTTAGGTCCTGGTCTGTTTAATCCCTGTGTCTAAGTGTATAGGAACTTAGGGGTGCAGGAAATTGAGAGAAAGACACAGTGGTCAATAAGGATGACATGGAAAGGGAGTCGACGAGCTCGGTATATCCGAGGGAAGCGGAGTTTTGCGGAAGTGTACGCTGGTGGAGAGAGAAGGACGCGCGCAGCATTCGAGGGACGAGAAGTCGAAGGAAGGACGCTCGAGAGGCGAAAGGCCGGAGTTGGGTTCGGGTGAGCCTAACTCCGGTTGGCCAGGAATCACCCAAGAAGACTGAAAGACAGGCTGGAGAGTGGTCATCGATATCTGACCAAAACAACCACTGTCGGGTGCCCGCGAGCATACGGGCGCCTGGGGTGCTCGGGCGCCCCTGTGCTATGAGGCGCCCGAGAGGCTAATTCTAGCCGTTTGCGAACGTTGCTTTCTGGATAAGCGTCAGGTCACATGTCAGGTCCCAAGAGCTCTCGGGTGCCCTATAAGTGTTATGTCAGCAAACGGATAACTCCTACCGAGGCTATAAATAGACCCTGATGTTCAGTTTCATTCATCCAATGCATTCCAAGCATTAGCAAACTAGTTTTGTGTAATATTTCTTTCTTTCTTTAAGCTTTCCACGTGTAAGAGGCTTCTCCGCCCAAAGAAGTTTTATTCAGGAGAATCGAGCCATAGTTATCCTTGGATTAGCAACCTCCCCGGTTGCAAACCAAGTAAATCCGGTTGCCTCTTTATTTACTGTTTGCTTCATTTGTTTATGTTATTTGTGTTCTAACTAACATCTTTGTTAAGTCAAAACAAAAGATTGAGTTTTCTTTTTCAGGGGCAATTCACCCCCCTCTTGCTGACTTTCGATTACCCTCAATATCCTCAGGTGAACTGCTTTCCAGGGCCTATCTAGTTGTTTCCCATTTAAGTCTTACAAATAGTATGCCCCAGAAGTCAACTTTTGTAGTACTTTGTAGGGTTCGTTCCACCAAGATTCCAATTTTCTTACGTCCCTGACCGGCCTGGTTCACTTCCATACAAGGTCCCCTACTTGAAAGGATTGAGGGAGGACCCCTCGACTATATCTCTGCTGCATCCTCTATTGGTACGCCACGTGCTGAGTTGCTGCTTTATCCCTTATCTCCGTTACCAAGTCTAACTCCATGCATCTCAGGTCGACATTGTAGGGATCTAAAGGTAAAAATATTTAAAATCGCAGCGGAAATAAGATCCCTCGAGCGATCCATGCGAAAGAAAAACTCATACAAAGTGATATACAATTCCTATCTTATAGAATACCTTTGTTGCGTGCCCTTCGCTTATCCCGCTAGTCCTTTTGGTTCGCCGGATCTCTTACACGTTCAAGTATTCGTGCCTCTATGCGTATCCACACGAACACGATCAACGCCTCGGAGAGGAACCACTTAGTTGTGCTAGCAACTTGGGATGGTTCACAAAGCACAAGAACCTCCACTAGGGAGTTATGGACAAGGAGGAAGAAAGAAGAGGAAGAGAGATGCACCCTCTAGCCTTTGACAAGGGGGGGGTATTTATACTCATCTAATGAATACCAAGGGTCTATGTCCCTTGAGCTCCTCTCATCTTAATGCTAATAAAACCCAATGAATACCAAGCCTCTTGGTATTCCTTGAGACTCTTAATATTCTATTCATCTAATGAATAGAATGTCTCTTAGCCTTCCACTTAAATAATATTTATTAAACCCTTTAATGAATATTATCCATAATTAAGTGGTTGAGTCTAATCTAGATGAGTCTAACTCAAATTAAACTTAATCCCATAATCTAATTGGATTCACTTGAGTCAAACTCAATTAATCCAATTCGAATCAAATCTTAGTCAAACCAAGATCAATTAATCTGCGAAGCATCGTGTTCTTAGTGTGTGATCCAATAGGTTCTCGTAACGTTGGCAATGTGTCTAAACCACATTAGACACATAAGCAATGAGCAGCATCTAGCAATGCATCATTGCTACCCAAGTAACAAGAAAAGTCGAGATCTGACTTAACCTCGGTGACTATGATAATGTATGACCTTGTCCTTCTATCCTCGATATCTAGATTGACCAATGAGGCATAGACCGTGTCATCCTCATTCAATCTTGTGTTTCTTGATCCCCGAGTAGACTCACTCAAACAAATGAGCTCAATATCTCATATTGACTCATTTGAGCATGACCATGCGTTTTAGTAGTCCTACTCGATCAAGGGGCCCACAGATATCACTCCTGTCATATGGGAGGGATAGATCTCATCTACATCACTCACATCCCTCTGCATAATTCATTACATATGCAGTGATCGCCTTTATAGTCCACCCTATTACAGGTGACGTTTGACGATACCAAAGTACATAACTCCTTATGTAGGGAACCGTAGTGACTTCAGGTCTAAGGACTATTCATACTAATAGTCACATGAGAAAGTTTATGATACTCATATGACAATCTATGAAACTTTCTCATGGCGGGTCAATTCAGTACACATTCTCCAATGTATACCCATGTGTGCAACTTGATATCACATATCCATGACTTGTGAGCTCAAGTCATCAGTTGACCTACATGCTAGTCTCCATGCATTAATATTATCCTTGAATATTAATACTTGACTAGGAATGGTTTAGTATAGTGTTCTCTACATTATCTCACTATCGATTCAACCAATCGATATAATGTAGATAAGAACCTACTACCCAAGGACATTATTATACTTAGTTATTTGGCACAAATACAAAGTAAGTATAATAACCAAATATGCCTTTATTAATGATAGAATATGATACAAAAAGTCCCTAGTCAATAATCACATAATTGGCTCTAGGGCTCCTACTAACAGACATTACCTTAACTATATAGCTATCGCCGATCGAACTCACACCCTACTTTCATTGGTACTACAACATCTCCTCCATACACTAGATGAAAAGGTATCATGTTGGTGCTCTCTTGAGGGGTAGTCCGACATGATTAGAGCACACTAGGTGGCTCATCTACTCAACTTCCTCCCACGTGATCTAACTTTATCTTAAGACCTCTGATAATTTCTCTATTAGCGACCTCCACCTGCCCGTTGCTCTAGGGATATGCTATCGAGGTGAAGGCATGGATAATATTGTACCTTGAGCACTATTTTTGAATGTTTCACCCTTGAAATTGTCTTCCATTATCTGACGCTAGTTTGTATGAGATCATATATTGGCATAGGATGTTCTGCCAAAGAAACTTGATGACAGCTTCTCGGTGATCCGTGCCAAAGCTTCAACCTCCACCCATTTCGAGAAGTAGCTGACCACCACCGATAGGAATCTTTTCTGAGTAGACGCAATAGGGAAAGAGCCTACGATGCCCATTCCCTACTGGTCGAATGGGCAGGACATGGTGGAAGCTCTTAGCAGTTCAGCTAGGTGACGGGAAAGGTTTTGGTGTTTCTGACAAGAGAGGCAGGTAGCTACTAGCCGATCTATGTCCTTCTGTAAGGTCAACCAGAAGTACTCGACCAATAGTACCCTGCATGCTACTGAGCGATTCCCCTCATGGCTTCCACGAGATCCGAGGTGTACTTCCCTTAGCATATAATCAGTCTCCTCTGGTCCAATGCACTTAAGTAGAGGCCGGGAAAAAGACCTCTTATACAAATAATCCCTTATGAGAGTGAACCGGGTGACCCTTTTTCTGAAGAACCTGGCTTGCTCGGGGTTGGTTTGTATACTCCCTTGCTACAAGAAGGCTATAAATGGGGTTCACCAATCATCTTGTAGATTTAGGTTAGTTTGTTGTTCTATCTGTGCCACCAATAAGGTTTGGGCCATGGGTTTCTCCAGAATCCAACTCATTCACCTTTATATTGCTTTCTCGTGGGATCTGTTGTAGTTTTACTTTTAGAAATCTGGCCTTCAATTTTTCATAGGCCTCGACGTACATTCGAAGACTCTCATCGTGAATTTCGAATTGACCAATGATTTGTTGTGTCGCTCTTTGTGAGTCTTAGTGGAGTATCACCCGAGAGGCTCCTACATGTTTAACTGCCTACAGACCGATAATCAGAGCCTCATATTCTACTTCGTTATTTGTAGATTGATAGTCCAATCACACTAAGAGTTGCAACATGTCCCCTTTAGGTGATATCATAAGGATTCCCAGGCCGCTACCCTATTGGGTCGATGATCCATCCACAAACAACTTCTAGGTGTCTTCGCTTTCTCTATTTTGCAATTCACTGAGGAAATCTTTTAGAGCTTGCGCCTTGATTGTTGTCCTGGGTTGATATTGTATGTCATACTCTCTTAGTTTGGTGATCTATTTGACCAGCCGACCTGACACTTCGGGGTTAATCAACACTCGACCCAATGTGCTATTAGTCAGTACTGTGATAGGATAGGCTAAGAAGTATGGAATGAGTCTTATGCGGATAAGACGAGTGCATAAGCTAACTTCTCCAATGTGCTATAGTGGCACCCGACATCTTTTAATAAATGGCCAAAGAAATACACAGACTGTTGTTCCCCATTACATTATTTAATCAATACCATTTCCAGGGTTGTCTCTGTGGCTGACAAGTAGACATACAGTGGCTCTCCAGCTTCCAGCTTGGCTAGGACAGGAAAGCTGACTAAATATGCTTTGAGCTCTTCAAAGGCTTGGTCGTAATTAGCATCCCATTGAAATTTGATTGCTTTACACAAGATTTTGAAGAAAGGCAGGCTTCGATTCACTGACCTGGAGATGAATCTGGATAGCATCGTGATTTGCCCAATCAGATGTTGAGCTTCCTTCATGTTGTGAGAGAGAAGCATTCAAGCAATGCCTAGACTTTGTTGAGATTCACTTTGATTCCCTTTTTGTGACAACGCATCCAAGAATTTATAGCTCTTAGCTTCGAAGAGACACTTGCTGGGATTCAACATCAGTCTATACTTCCTCAGGGTGCTACAAGTTTCTTCGATGTCTGCTACTAATTGGGAAGCTTGAGTGATGTTGATGAGTATGTCATCTATATAAACCTCAATGTTCCTTTCGATTTGCTCTCGGAAGATCTTATTCATCAAGCACTGATAGGTAACTCCTATATTTTTTAACTCGAACAACAATACGGTGTAATAGTACGTATCGTTGGTCATGATGAAGCTGACCTTCTCCTGATCATCTTGGGTGAGGGGCACCTAGTGGTACCCTTCATAGGTATTCAACATGCTGATCAACTCGCAACCCGCTGTAGAGTCCACCATTTGATCAATTCGTGGAAGGACGTAAAATCTTTGGGCATGCCTTGTTGAGGTCTCTGAAATCGATGCAAACCCTCCACTTGTTCTGTGGTTTGGACACTAGAACCATATTGGCTAACCAAGAAAGGAATTACACCTCCTGGATATGCCTAACTTCTAGAAGTCGGTCCACTTCCGCTTGGATGCCCTTGTTCTGGTCAATGCTGAAGTTTCACTTCCTCTATTTGACATGCCAACATCGGGGAACACAAGGAGTTATGCTCCATCACCCTTGAAGATATCCCCTTGAGTTTCTACGGTGACCAGGCAAAAACATCTTTATTTCAAACTAATCAAGAGATGAGGTCTTGCCTTAGCTAGGTCGGTAAGTCGACCGCTATCTTCACAACGTCTTCCTCCTGATTGGATTGAACTTGCATCTCCTCCTTGTCTTCATGCAATTCGGCCCATGGAGAATGGTGTATCATATTGTAGCTGGCCAATGGTGCCTTGAATGCTTTGTGCATTTCAGTTCATACGTCATCAACGTAGCTTCACCTCGCCACCACTTGGCCCCCTTTCATTTCTCCACTAGCTTGCCTATTGGAAATTTGAGCTTCAAATAGAAGGGGGAGACCATAGCTCCGAATTCACTCAGAGTCGGCCTTCCTAGGATGAGATTGTAGGCAGAGAGGGTGTCAACTACCAAGAAAATGGACTAGCGGGTTTGCTTCAATGGCTCTTTCCCTAAGGAAATGGCCAACTCAGCCGGAATTATTTCTAATGGCCAATTGGTCAGAATTATTTCTAAATGACCACTTGGGCGGTATCTATATAAGGTCACTCGACCGGTATTTCTAAATGACCACTTGACTAGAATTATTTCTAATTAGTCACTCAGTCGGAATTATTTCTAATAGCCAATCAACTGGAATTATTTCTAAATGGCCACTTGGCCGGAATTATTTCTAAATGGCTACAAGGTTGATATTTCTAAATATCCACTTTGTCGGAATTATTTCTAAATGGACACTAGGTCGATATTTCTAAATAGCCATTCGGCCAAAATTATTTGTATATACTCACTCGACCGGAATTATTCTAAAAGGCCACTAGGTCGGAATTATTTCTAAATTGTCACTCAGCCAGAATTATTTCTAAATGGTCACTCGATCGGAATTATTTATAAAAAGTCACTAGGCCAGAATTATTTTTAAATAGTCACTCAATCAGAATTATTTCTAAAAGCCACTCGGCCAAAACTATTTCTAAATGGTCATGGGGCAACGCCCCTTGTGGGGGTTTGAGGCAACACCCACGAAGCAAAATTATTTCATGGACTCATTGAATGAGTTGCTTTCCTTAGTCCATCAAGATGAACCCAAGACCCTTCACAATCCGTTGATGCATCTTTGTGACAAAAATTGCAAAATCTATTCACAAGAGATTGACGCAACCGCATTAACTATCATGAACGCCAAAGGTTATGGTCCCCACGGGATGGATTGATAGTTAGTGTGTGGGTATTGCCATCTTAAGGTCTGGAGGTCAAAACCTGACAAAGTCAATGTGCCCACCCTCACCACACACTAGACACAATATCCGAGTTAGTAGTCCTCGTGATTTACCTCCTCCGTATTGGCCTTAGAACGGGTTGGCGGGGGCGCTGGAGGCGATCAAATCATCTTTTTGCCATCATGAATGCCATAGGTTATGAAAGGTTTGTTGGGACCTTGGCGTACGGCTAGAGGGGGTGAAAAGTCGTTCACCCACTTCGATCGCGATTTCTTCCTACACGTGTTAACAAGCGCAAGCGGAAACTTAACTACCAACTAAATCAACGCTAACACCAAACCTTTACATGGTTCGGAGATGATACTCCTACTTCACGGTTGTCCGTAAGGTGGACGATCCCGATCCGTCGGTGGATGACTCCCCGGAAGACCTCCGGCTAGCTCTTGTAGTTCCTTGTGGGTGGAAAAACCTTGCCACAAACTCTTGACAATTTTGAGCACTTGTAGGCTACTAACAAGCATTACCCAAGCTTATTTCGCCAAAGCCTCTCAGCCAAAAATGAGCTCTCTTAAATAGTGCTCGATGCTGAAAAGACCGTTACCAGTCGACTGGTGTTAGCACCAGTCGACTGGTCCTTTTGAATTCGAATGTCACAACCCGACGTTTTGAATTTTAGTCGTCACCAGTCGACTGCACATAGGATCAGTCGACTGATTTTTCTATGCTCTACATCACTCGACTGCCAACTTCCTAAACCTAGGGTTTACCTTCCCGAGTACAATTCTCTCAGCACTCGAACCCTCACAACTTAGCTGACTCTTCATCCAACAGCCTCGACCTATTGCCTTCAAGCCTTCTTCGACTTTGTCTATCGTCCCTCGGATGCATATGAACCCGCGGCTCGTCTCCTCATGCCATCCTTCGTGTATGCCTCGAAGTTCGCTTCCCTTGGCTCATCGTCCCTGCTTTGTCCACAGTCTCTTAGATGCACACAAGCCCACGGCTTGTCTCCTCATGCCATCCTTCACCGGACCCCGAAGATGTTCAACTATGTCTATATGCATCCTGCAAACATGCACACTCAAATACACATATTAGATCAACATGAAACTCTAACTTAATCATATTGACACACACATCAAAACCCATGATCTACCCGATCACACTTGGGTTGATTGCACCAACAATCTCCCCCTGTTTGATGTGTGACAATATGTTTAAGTTAGGTACAAAGATAATAATTGAAAATTAAAGACATAGTAAATTAAGAAGAATAAACATGCATCCTCCCCCTTAACCTATGCCTCCACACAATTTTCAATTTTAGCATAACCATAAGTTAAGTTAAAAACTAACTTAAACTTCTCAATTCTCCCCCTTTGACACCATCAAAAGGATTGCTCCAAGCAATATTAACCCTTACTATCAATTTGGGACAAGCTTTTCTTTTCTGAAAGTCCCTGAAATTAGAAACTATAAGCACCAGTCGACTGCGTCAGCTATCAATCAACTGGTGCCTTCGAACTGCAAACCCACAGAAAGTTCAGTCGACTGACCCAGGGGGCGGTCGACTGATACAGATCAGTTTGAAACTTCATCTTCTGAGTCGAAATTCAAAAATTCCTAACAAATTTCATAAAATTCAAAAAATTCTGAAATTTTACAAACATATTTCTTAAGATGTATTTTAACATAGAAAAATACATTTTCATGAAAACACCAAATATGTTTGACTTTTCGACCAAAACTCAAATCATTTGAAAACATTCAACTTTGTATCAAACCTACTTCCGAGTTTTGAAACCATGTGTTTTCTAAGTCTATCCCATACTCCTTAAAACACAGAAATGTTTTCAATCCTCCTCCTTTTTCTCATATTAACACTACAGAAAGAAAAAGTGATCAAGGCTCCCCCTTTATACCATAATCTCTTGACAGAAGGTATATTAAAATTCATCATATAACCATAAAATCATGTACGCACAACCCACAACTAAAGTAATAACACTTCATATAAGCAATACTAAATTCATACGGAACCATAAATAAGTACCACAAAAATCCTCAAGTATTACAATATGAAATATGGTGTTTGAGAGATAATGGAAGAACACGCTCAAGCTAAACACACTCTCAACACCATCACATCCAAGTCATACTGAAGCTACGCATCATCGCCAGGAGGAGGAGGAGGTAGGGCCTGATACATTAGGTCCTAACGCTGCATCATCTCATATATATCAGCCTGACGCTGTTGAAAGCTCTGAAAGTCCTCCCTGAGTATGTGAACCTCCGTCGTCAGCCCGTGAATCTCCCCTTCCAGTCTGGAGAACCGCTCCTCTGTAATCCCCACAGAAGCAGCAGCAAGCGCAGCAGCAGGAGCAACCTCCTCCTCATCATCAGAACTAGAGGATGTATGGTCACGTCACCAGACCATCACTCCCTGCTGTCTCTCAATCCCAACCAAGGAGAGCTTCCGAGAACCTATCTGATCGTAGTCCTTGGACAACTGATGAAACTGACTTCTAGTGATGTCAATACCTCTAGATGCAAAGAATTCGGTCAAAATATGACCGAATGACATGTAAATCTTTTGATGAACCTCATGCAAAAAATGCACAATAGACATGAATATCTGACGGGCGATGTCGATGTCCAGCCTCCTCTCTAAAGCATACATCATCACTAGGTGAGGTAACCGAATCTTGGACCTCCCCTTGGTGACAATGGGCAAAATGCAGTCTAGGACAATTTTATAAAAGATGTTGCTAACTGTAGTCATTCGCTTAGCTATAAAAATATGCTGCAGAGAAGGTCGAGGATTATTGAAATAATGGCGGTGGATTTGGTCAATGGTCACATTAGACAATGTTAAAGGCTCAATGACATTTGGGAAGCATGTAAATGGGTTTTCTGAAATCCGACACCCTAAGAATGACCCTAACAATGCAGGTGAAAAAGAAATAGTGACTCCCCCTACCATAGACTCATATGTCATGCCATCAGTACTATTGCAGGCGAGATTTGCATAAAATTCTTTGTAGAGGTCAATATTTATGTAATATTGACAATACAATAACTTCTCCAACCCATAATGAGTGATACTCTTAACAATGTGAGGAGTAATCTCCTGAAAATATAACCGATTGAGATATCGACAATTCATTAAAATAAAGTCAACGTTCTCAAATCTTCGTCGGCATGCCTCGGAACGGAACCGAGGTGTCGTAGGATCTATGGGAGGCTGTCGGGACGTTCCCTCACTAACCCTTCATTTTTGCCTAGCCCTAAAATGCAAATACCATATGCATGTACCAAGAATGACCCAATCAAGAAGAAAAACAAGGTAAACAGGCAAAATATAGAGAGTTAGTCATGAATCATTGACTAAATGAGAAAAATGAAGTAAACAATTCGTTACCGTCTCTCCATTAGCTGCATGGCAGACAATGATCAAACTTGACTCAAGAAAGGGAGCTTCTCTTGCCCTAGGTTCGGATCTAAGGTGGAGGATGGCTAGAAACAAGATTTCAGGACCTTGGGAAGCCTTGGAGTAGTTAGAGAGGTCGAGGGAGAGGAGTGGTAATAAGGGGTGGTGTTGAAACCCTAGGTTCGGCCGCCCCCGCGTGGGCTGTTCTTTTAAAGATTCGCTGCATCAGCCGACTGCCTCCTGGGCCAATCGACTGATGGAGTAAACAGAAAGATCAGTCGACTGATAGAGGATCAGTCGACTGATGCATAGAAGACCCTAGTTTTTGTACAGAATTGCACCAGGCGACTACCCCCTACACCAGTCGACTGGTACCCTACCTTGACCTAAAGCCCTAGTTTTGGCTTCCCCTTGATGTCTCTGCCCATATAATTTCACAATGCATCCCTAGCATTGATTTATATAACATCTACACATTACCAACCAGTTTTCATGCAATATGGTTCCAATGTCATATTTTCATGCATGGAACTCACTTTTCATGTGCCAAATCCCTAGGATTAAAACTCAAATTTGTCTCCAACTCCTTTGGCACATTCCACAGCCCATCTAGTCTTCCTGCAAAAATCCTCCTGAGATCCATTGACCATGGGTCCCAACTTGACTCCTAGAGCTCCCCCTTGAGCTCTTAGTTTTAGTTACCTTACTAGGTGACTCATCTATAATGACAAGGTCACGCCGGTGTACCTCCGATACTTCTTGACCTACAACCCTAACCTTCTTAACTTTGGGCACCTTGTCCTTGGTTAAGTTCTTCTTCTTCCCTTTAAATGGCTTTCCCTTGCCATTTTTGGCCTTCCCCTTGCTATAGTCATATGACATCCTTGCATATGACTTTTCCATAGCATTTGATCTCATAGATCGGTATCCTAGACCCGATTTATCATTGTCAGGGTTTTGACTACTCAACGTCATGCCTAAACCCTTAGATCCAATAATGAATCTATCTAGGGTTTCTCTAATTTATCAAGCTTTGCCCTCAAGGCTTGATTTTCCCTCTCTAGGTTCTTAACCTTAGCATTACCATGTCCATCATGGACATTTCTAGATCAACCCATTTGTCTAGGCATGTGTCTCCCTTTCTTTGGATTAATGCTTTGGTCCTTAGGTCTAAAGATTCTAGGTTTATCATGATACATGAATTTCCTAGGATTTTGATATACAACATTAACCCTATTTTTATCACAATATCTAAAACCAAAATTATGCATAGGTAAATGATTTTCATTATTTCTAACATGCATGGAGAAATTTGAAAAATACTTAAAGTTAGGGATTACCTCCCTTACCCTTGTAGCTCCCCCTTGATGTGAGCTTTTCTTCTTCTCCTTCTTCTCTCACTTCCTCAAATACTCCAATTTCTTGAATTCTCCTTTCCTTGAGCATTTAGTGTGGTAGTGTCCTAGCTCACCACACTTGAAACACCTATGTGCTTCTTCTCCTTCTTTTCCCTACAACCTATGTTAGATTTTAAAGAAATTGACTTGGGTTTAGGGTTTAACTCCTTTTTACCTAATAGACACTTGTCCTTGTAGTGTCTCTTCTTGTTGCACCCAAAGCAAATAATGTGATCTTTTGACTTTGCTCTGGTGGAGGAGAATGCTTCTTCTTGCTTGGGTATTGACGATGGTCTCTCCTACCCCTCAATCCTTGAAGTGGAGACCTCTTCTTCCCCCTTTGATGAAGTGGACGGTTCTTCAATTTCATGCGCTACTTCACTTGAGGAGATGGACAAACCTTTTTCCTCTTTCTCCTCCTCTACGGACGTTGAGCTTCTTTTCTCATCCGATTGGTCATTCTCCTTTTCTTGGACCATTAAGCCTATCTCATTGGCTTCTTCTTCCTCCTCTACTCGTGTAGAGTTTTCATGAAGCGCAATCATCTTGCTCCATAGTTCATGTGCTTTTTTGTACTCACCTACACGGCTAATCACATCATTAGGTAAAACATTAAGTAGAATTGATATTACCTTATCATTTGCCTTTGATTGTGTTTATTGCTCCTTATTCTAATATCATGGTCGGAGCTTTTTCCCGTGTTTATCTTTTGGAACTTCAAATGGCTCTTCTAGCGCGATCATGAGATTCCAATCCATGCCGAACCATGTCTTTGTCCGCATCCTCCAATACTCAAAACTCTCGCGGTCGTAGGGAGGTGGAACATTGATATCGTCCCCTAATCTTTCTTCAATCACCATTTCCTCTAGCTTTTTGCTCTCTCGGTGGTTAGTCCGTAGACGAGCGACCTCGCTCTGATACCACTTGTTGGGACCTTGGCGTACGGCTAGAGGGGGGGGGTGAAAATCTGTTCACCCACTTCGATCACGATTTCTTCCTACACGTGTTAGCAAGTGCAAGCGGGAACTTAATTACCAACTAAATCAACGCTAACACCAAACCTTTACGTAGTTCAGAGATGGTACTCCGACTCCACGACTATCCGTAAGGTGGACGATCTTGATCCGTCGATGGATGACTCCCTGGAAGACCTCCGGCTAACTCTTGTAGCTCTTTGTGGGTGGAAAAACCTCGCCACAAACTCTTGACAACTTCTGAGCACTTGTAGGCTACTAACAAGCTTTACCCAAGCTTATTTCGCCAAAGCCTCTCAGCCAAAAACGAGCTCTCTTAAATAGTGTTCGATGCTGAAAAGACTGTTACCAGTCGACTGGTGCTAACACCAGTCGACTGGTCCTTATGAATTCGAATGTCACAACCCGATGTTTTGAATTCTAGTCGACACCAGTCGACTGCACATAGGATCAGTCGACTGATCTTTCCGTGCTCTACATCAGTCGACTGATCCAAGCATCAGTCGACTGCCAACTTCCTAAACCTAGGGTTTCCCTTCCCAAGTATAATTCTCTCAGCACTCGAACCCTCACTACATAACTGACTCTTCATCCAGCAGCTTCGACCTGTTGTCTTTAAGCCTTCTTTGACTTTGGCTCTCGTCCCTTTGATGCATACGAACCCGCGGCTCGTCTCCTCATGCCATCCTTCGCGTATGCCTCGAAGTTCGCTTCCCTCGACTTATCGCCCCTGCTTTTTCTACAGTCCCTCAGATGCACACAAGCCCACGACTTTTCTCCTCATGCCATCATTCACCGGATCCGAAGATGTCCAACTAAGTCTATGTGTATCCTGCAAACCTGCACACTCAAAGACACATATTAGATCAACATGAAACCCTAACTTAATCATATTGACACACACATCAAAACTCATAATCTACCCTATCACACTTGGGTTGATTGCACCAACAAGGTTTGTTGAATGCAATCGGACTATAGCACACATTCATATCATGTATAAAGATGCCACAGCCCTTTAGTTTGATCAACACAAACTATTGCATACCTGGCAAAACACTCATACGATTATACACATCATAATAAACTTATGTTCTACATCTATATCACATATAAAGAATAGAAAAATGCTGTATGCTATTTCACAAGTAGCTCTGATATCACTGTAGGGATCTTATAGAAAAGAATAATTAAATTGAGCAACGAAAAAACGATCCCTTCCTAGTGATTAACGAGGTTTTTCCAACCTCGGGCGACTGGCCGGGCCTCACGGAAGTTTTCCGTCGGCCGCCAGGGTAAATCAGGAAGCGCTCGTAGTGGGCGGTCTAGAAGCCCAACGTCCCAGGGTTCACGCCCCATTTGGAGGAAAAATTCCTGCAAATACGTCGTAGCTGGGGATCGAACCGCGGATGTCTGGGAAAGTGACTAGTCGCCCTACCGCTGTACCATAGCCCACCTTCCTAGTGATCCATGTGAAAGTAGTCATACGTCATTTGATTAGAGTGGTTACCTTTGTTACGTGTCTGGAGCAATCCCAATAGCAACTATGGTTCACCAGATCTCTGCAGGATTAGAGTGGTCGTGCCTCTAGTAGTATCCACATGAACACGTCTCGTTCGTCCCATAATCTCAGTCTCGAAGAAGAACCACCTTTGTAGTGCTAACCACTCAGATGGTTTACAAAAAGAAAACCTAAAAACCAAGAAGGAGGTTTTCGGCCCAGAGAAGGGGAGAGGAGGAAGAAGATAATACACTAACTCATCATCATGAAAAGCATGCCTTTTATATTCATCTAATAAATACAAAAGGTTTTTGTCTTTTGGTATTCCTTTTGATTAATGTCCCATTAATCATGATGAATGTCAAGGGTCTTAACCTTTTATATTTATCCAATAAATATCAAAAGTTTTGCCTTTTGGTCTTCCTCTTTAATAATGTTTCATTAAACCTTTTAATGAATATGATCCCTTCTTAAGTGGTTAAGTCTAATCTAAATGAGTCTAACTCTAATTAGACTCAATCTCATAGTCCAATTAGATTCATTTAAGTCTAACTCAATTAATCCAATTTCGGATTAGACTTCAACACATTTTAGTCAAACTAAAATCAATGTATATTCGAAATAACATGTTTTTTATGTGTGACCCAATAAACTCTAACAATGTATCTAAACCACTTTAGATACATAAGCAATGAGTGACATCTAGTAATGCATCATTGCTACTCAAGTAACGAGAATGTTAAGATCCACCTTAACCTTTTCGTGTCTATTATCTTGTATAACTTTATCCTTCTATCATTGATATCTAGATTAATCAATGAGGTATAGACCGTGTTATCCTCTTATCAAACTTTATGTTTCTTGATCCCCTAGTAGACTCACTCAACCTGATGAGTTCAATATCTCATATTGACTCATTTGAGTATGGTCATGCATTTTAGTAATCCTACTTAATCAAGGGGCCCACAAATATCACTCTCGTCATATGGGAGGGATATATCCTATCTACATCACTCATATCCCTCCGTATAGTTTGTTGCATACCCAGTGATCGACTTATATTCCACCCTATTACAGGTGACGTTTGACGATATCAAAGTATATAACTTCTTATGTAGGAACCGTAGTGACTTCAGGTGTAACGACTATTCATACCAATAGTCAATATGAGAAAGTTTATGACACTCATATAACGATCCATGAAACCCTCTCATAGTGGATCAATTCAGTATATATTCTCTAATATACTCTTGTGCTAATTAGATATCTTATATCCACGACTTATGAAATTAAGTTATCAATTGACCTATATGTTAGTCTCAACGCATTAATATTGCCCTTGTATATTAAAGCTTGACTAGGAATATTTAAGAGTAGTATTCTCGATAGCCTTTCACAATCACTTTAACCAATTGATGTGCTATAGATTAGAACTACTATTCTAGGGCATTATTATATTTATTCAACTGGCACAAACTATTAGGACCGAAAGGAATTTAGATATCTCCACAATGACATGATATTGTCAACTTTGGGCCTAAGCCCTCATGGTTTTGCTCTTGGGCTCTCCCAAAAGGCCTCATTCCAATGGAGATATCATTATTCCTTATAAGCATATGATCTTTCCCATGTGTTTTAGATGTGGGACTATGTTTGCAACCTTGCAACCCCAACAATCCCCCCCTCAAATAAAGGACCACATGCCCCCCACAAGTGGAAACCCTTTCCGTTTGATGTCTGATCCTCAACCAACCAGGACTTTCTACCTCTCGGTCCACCCGACCTACTAGGACTTCACTGCCTAGCCGCAACTAGAACTTCTCTGCCTGGTGACCTCTTGATCAAGATATGGGAGCCCACATATCCTTTATTCAAGGCTTAACTCATATGGTTAAATCTGGATCATGGCTCTAGCTCGTGCTTCTTCCGGCGGTTAGTCCGGTGAAGAACGACCTGACTCTGATACCAATTATTAGGACCGAAAGGAATTTAGATATCTCCACAATGGCATGATATTGTCCACTTTGGGCCTAAGCCCTCATGGTTTTGCTCTTGGGCTCTCCCAAAAGGCCTCATTCCAATGGAGATATCATTATTCCTTATAAGCATATGATCTTTCTCATGTATATTAGATGTGGGACTATGTTTGAAACCTTACATCCCCAACATCTAGTTGGACTCCCAAACTCTTGTTTTTCAAACAAGTTATAAGCGGGATTCTCCATGTCCAATGATTGTCCGTTTGAGCATGGTTCCCACGTGGCAACGACCATCCAGTCGGAGTTCTAGACTCTCGTTTTTCGACAAGTTATAAGCGCGGTTCCACATGCCGAACGACCTTTCAGTTGGGTCCCAGACTCTCAATTTCAACGAGTTATAAGCGTGATTCCACGTGCCCAATGATCGTCTGGTCGGAATTCCAGACTCTCATTTTTCAACGAGTTCAAATAGTCGCTCATTCGACGCTCTTCACTTAGCTGCTTGCTCGCCACTCTTCATTCAGTCGCTCGTTCAGCACCACTCAGCCACTTGCTCGACACAAAAATCACGACCCTTCGCTAGGCATAACTAACCATCCAAGGGACAACTAATGTCTAGTCAAACTTGGCCAAATCTAAGAAATAAATCTGATCGACGAATCAGACTGCACTAATGTCTAGTCAGTCGGACTTGAGCCTCCTTCAACTAGATTTGAAAGGGAGCCTTGTAATACGACGAGTATGTGATGTTGGGAGTATTAAAAATTACCACGGGTACAAAGGGGCCAATCAGTATCCTAAGTTGGGTTAAAGTCAAGATGAGTTAATAGGACCCAGTCTCCCCAGCAGATCCAATTTGTCAGCCGACCGACCATTTTCTTAGTCTTATAGGTCTAACAAACCGGTTTCCCAGTCTTCCAGGTCGACCGACCATTTTCCCAATCTTCTAGGTCTGGCTGGTCGTTTTTCCAATCATCTAGATCCGACCGGCTGGTTTCCCAATCTTCTAGGTTTAACCGATCATTTTCCCAGTCTTCCAAGTTCGACCGACCATTTTCCTAGTCTTCCAGGTTTGACCAACAAGTTTCCCAATCTTCTAGCTTCGACAGTCATTTTCCCACTGTCAAGGCCAACCGAATTCCCACTAAGAGCCAATCCACTAGATGTAGGCATCTCCCGGCAACATAAACACAAAAACGCAGCGGAAACAAGATCCCTCGAATGATCCATGCGAAAGAAAAACTCGTACGAAATTCATCTTGTTAATAGAGCTGTCTATGTGTATACCTTTGAAGCGTGCTCTTGCGTTTATCTCGCTCGTCCAAGCTACGTCGGATCTCTTGAACGTTCAAGTGTTCGTGCCTCTATGCGTATCCACATGAAAATGATCTCTCAACTTCGGAAAAGAACTACCTTAGTTGTGCTAACAACTTGAGGTAGTTCACAAAACCACTAAAACCCCCAAAGAAAGGGTTTTGACCAAGAGGGAGAAGAGGAGGAAGAGAGGAAGGAAAGATGACTTAACTTCATCCAAATGACAAGAAAACTCTTTTATACTCATCCCATGAATATGAAGAGTTTTTGTCCCTTTAGCTTCCTTCATTAAAGCCAATAAAGAGCACATCTTTTCATGTGGCTCTTCAACTTCTCTCCATTCAATGAAGAGAATCTTTTCATCCTCCTCTATTATTAATTTATTAAATATTTTAATTAATTAATATCTCATCCAAATATGGTTGAGTCTAATCTAAATGAGTCTAACTCAAGTTATACCTCAATCCCATAATCCAATTGGATTCACTTGAGTGTAACTCAATCAATCTAATTCGGATCAAATCTTAGTCAAACTAAGATCAATTAATCTCCGAAGCATCGTGTCCTTAGTGTGTGACCCAATAGGTTCTTGTAACGTTGGCAATGTGTCTAAATAGCTTTAGACACATAAGCAATGAGCAGCATCTAGCAATGCATCATCATTGCTACCCAAATAACAAGAAAGTCGAGATCCGACTTAACCTCCGTGACTATGACAATGTATGACCTTGTCCTTCTATCCTCGATATCTAGATTGACCAATGAGGCATAGACTATGTCATCCTCGATCAATTTTTGTATTTCTTGATCCCCAAGTAGACTCACTCAAACAAATGAGCTCAATATCTCATATTGACTCATTTAAGCATGACCATGCATTTTAGAAGTCCTACTGGATCAAGGGGCCCACAGATATCACTCCCATCATATGGGAGGGATAGATCCCATCTACATCACTCACATCCCTCTGCTACGGGTGACGTTTGATGATACCAAAGTACATAACTCCTCATGTAGGGAACCGTGGTGACATCAGGTCTAAGAACTATTCATACTAATAGTCACATGAGAAAGTTTATGACACTCATATGACAATCTATGAAACTTTTTCATGGCGGGTCAATTCAGTACACATTCTCTAATGTATAGCCATGTGTCAACTTGATATCACATATCCATGACTTGTGAGCTCAAGTCATCAGTTGACCTACATGCTAGTCTTCATGCATTAATATTTTCCTTGAATATTAATGCTTGACTAGGAATGGTTTAGTATAGTGTTCTCTACATTATATCACTATCGATTCAACCAATCGATATAATGTAGATAAGAACCTACTACCCAAGGACATTATTATACTTAGTTATTTGGCACAAGTATAAAGTAAGTATAATAACTAAATATGTCTTTATTAATAATAGAATATGATACAAAAAGTCCCTAGTCAATCATCACATAATTAGCTCTAGGGCTCCTACTAACACTAGAGTCAATTGAATATCTGTCTCATGTACAACCAACTATGTCAGTTGGATGCTCTGGCTTGCCTCCACACCCGATGTCTCTTTCTGGCCTAAATATCCAAAACAACATGTAGACCCCTCCTTTGGGTTGTTAGAATTAATGGTTTCATTGATTCCGTGACGCGCATGGGAAACCTTTCCATGTCCATGGATTAAAATTTTTCAATCCGAATGGAGACCTATTTCCCAAACGACCATCTCATCATCGTACTAACTGATTCGAGCGATCGCTTGAACAACCAAGTTGTTCTAACGATCAATCTCGTCCAACCGATTAGCCGTGGAATAGACGATGAGTGGATTGTCGATTTTTATGTTTATCATCGAGGTCCAAAACAATTAATTATCATAATTAATTAACAAATAATTAACAACAAGATAATTAATTAAAATAAGAAATAATAGAAAGAACAAAGGAACCAAAGGAGAAGTTATACCTTCCCTTTTACCTCGCGATCTTCTATTGTATGACCCTCCCTTCTTGGACATTAATGTGTGGGTGACGATCTACTAAGAACCGAAGTCACCAAGGCCTTCCAATCAACCCCTTCACCTTGCGCCGAAGATAAACCCTAACCCTAGGGTTGTCGCCGGCCACTCCAAGGAAGAAGAAGAAGAAGAAGAAGAAGGAGATGATGAGAAGAGTTCTTCTCCTTCACCAAAACCCTATCCGGCCTACTCAACCTCTTCCTGTCCCACGACACCAAGCACACGAGGAAGATGACAACTCCTCCTTCTTTCTTCCACACACGCGGCGCCGAGCACCACAAGGAGGAATCCTCTTCCTTACCCGCCGACCAACTCTCCTTCCCTTTGTTTCCTCACGCCACAAAGGAGGAGAACACTCCTCCTTGTCTAGTGAACGTCGGCAACAAAGAAGAAAGGGAGAGGAGAAGAGAAGTGAAAGAAAAACCAAAGGCTTTTCTCCTCCTCCACCGTCGGCGTGACCTAGGAGAGAGAAGGGAGAGAGAGAGGAGGAGAGGAGAGGCTTAGGGTTGGATGATTAATTGGATGCCTTGGTCTTATGACTACATGGGTATATATAGGGCTACAATAGGGACCATGAGGAGGAGTTGGGTCTTGGCCACCTAATGGATCAAGGCCCCGATCCATTAATAAAGATCCATTCCACTAAAGAATCCTCATTGAACTACCTCACCAACCCCCATATTTAATATGGGCTCCACCTATTATGAGTACAAGTATCTCTCCGTGTTTAAGATATCGAATGTCCGTTAATTAATTAAATTACTGACAATTTAATTAATTAACATCTAACTCCTTGAGTAGTACCACTCAACCTTATCATCATGTCGAACCAAGTCCACCTGCAGGATTTAATTTGATGAATCTTATGAGCTCCTCAAGGGGACATCATCAACCCGACTCACCAGGACACGGTTTCCTTCTATAATCAATGACACACCATGTAAATAATATTATTTTCTAACTTACCGAGCCTATCGATTTAACACATAAATCTCGCCCATTGGTAAATTAAAGAAATAAATATTAAGTATATGTGTCCGTTATTATATCAGGATTCAGAGCATATACTCCATAATAACTGAGGTATGATTCAATTATAAAGTCAGTATAAATTTAATCACCTCTATGTCGGTCCTACTCAATACATACAAAGTTTACTAGTATAATTCTATGGTCAAGATAAACCAACACCAAATTACACTACAACCATCCCAATGGTTTGTCCAAATCCATCTCGGTTGTGAGCCTCTACTTATACTTTACAAGGGACTGATAACATGATCTTCTGTGTGACACCACACACTATGTTATCTACAATGTAAAGTATCAGACAATATACATATACTAATATAAACATGCAAACAGTGATCTTGTGATTCTCTTTCAAAATGTAGATATCTATATAAAAGCAAGACTTTTAGTATACATCCCAACAATCTCCCACTTATACTAAAAGACTATGTTATCCTCTCACTGCCATACATCTGACTCCCATATCCTTCACATGCCTATCAAAAGCTCTAGTCGGAAGGGCCATACTGAAAGGATCCGCCAGGTTGTCCTCTGATGCAATCTTGGCGACAACAACTTCTCCTCGCTTTACAATCTCTCGTATCAGGTGGTACTTACGCTCTATGTGTTTACTCGCTTTATGAGCTCATGGTTCCTTCAAGTTGGCAACTGCACCACTGTTATCACAATAAATTGTGATAGCTCTGGGCAAACCAGGAATCATATCCAAGTCTATCATGAAGTTCCTGAGTCATACAGCTTCCTTGGCCACCTCAGAGGCTGCCACATACTCAGCTTCCATGGCGGAGTCCACCACGCATTTCTGCTTGACACTCCTCCATACTATGGCTCCACCTCCTAAAGTAAACACATACCCCGAGGTAGACTTACTTTTGTCCCTATCTGATTGGAAATCTGAATCCGTATAACCCACAGGGAGTAATTGGTTTGCTTGGTAAACTAGCATATAATCCCTAGTCCTTCTCAGATACTTCAGTATATGCTTTACCGCAGTCTAATATCCCTGACCTGGGATACTCTGATATCTGCTAACCATGCCCACGACAAAGCAGATATCCGGTCTCGTACACAGCATAACATACATGAGGCTTCCTACTGCCGAAGCATAAGGAACCACCTTCATCTCCTCTATCTCCTTTGATGTTTTAGGACATATCTCTTTAGATAGAGGAACTCCATGCCTGAAAGGTAGAAAACCTTTCTTGGAGTTTTCCATGCTAAAATAAGCCAAGACAGTGTCTATGTATGAAGCTTGAGATAAGCACAACATCCTTTTCTAGCGATCCCTTATAACCTTGATCCCAAGGATGTGCCCTACTTCTCCCAAGTCCTTCATATCAAACTGTTTGGATTATCATATCCTTATGTCTAATATTATTTTGACATTGTTGCCAATGAGCAAAATATCATCTACGTATAGTACAAGAAATACCATTACATTTCTGTCACATCTCTTATATATACAAAACTCATCCGGACTTTGAATAAATCCATTTGACTGGATTACCTCATCAAAGAAGATGTTCCAAGATTTTGAAGCTTACTTCAATCCATAAATGGATCGATTAAGCTTACACACAAGATGCTCTTTGCCCTTTGCAATGAATCCCTCTGGTTGCTTCATATAGATGGTCTCCTCAAGACTTCCATTAAGGAAAGCTGTCTTAACATCCATCTGCCATACCTCATAGTCCATATGAGCAGCAATAGATAAGAGAATCTGGATAGACTTAAGCATGACTACCGGCGAAAATGTCTCCTCATAATCGATATCCTCTTTCTGATTATACCCTTTCGCAATAAGCCTAGCTTTGAAGGTCTCAACCTTCCCGTCTGATCCTCTCTTTCTCTTATAGATCCACTTGCATCTAATGACTTTTACACTATTGGGTGGTTCTACTAGCTCCCAGACGTGATTAGAATCCATATATTCTATCTTAGAATTCCTTGACCTTTGCCAAGATTCCACATCTTTATCTTGGAGTGCCTCGTCATAGGTCCAGGGATCAGGTTCATGTTCGCTAAGGACCAAGTCCGAAGACTCTCCCAAGAACATGAATCTCTCAGGTTGTCTAATAACCCTCCCACTATGACGAGGTACTGTTAGTGATATGAGAGAAGTGTCCTAAGGCAATCGCCTTATGATTGTAATCATTTATTTTAATAAATGAATATTCACTATTTGAGTATACATGTTTGTGTATTTGATTGAGATCTTAAACTCATTTACTGAATGTCCGCAATACAATTCACAGCATGAGAGAATTTGTGATGAATTCACAACTAGTGATTATCTCTACATGTGCAATTGTGAAGTATTAAAATTGTCCCTAGTCGATGAATTGATAAATACGAACACTATCAATTCTGTTGAGACTAGCATGGGTTATTCTCTAATCAGCTGATTCTCACTGGCTGGTGACATTGAGATGTCCGGAGATAAACATGAATGCTAGTTAAGGGAACTAGTTCATTGGAGTGACTGTCTTTAAAACTTCATATGGTAGTCTATATATAGACATGTCAGTGAAGTTCTTACTGCAGCTTAAGTGCGATGTTCCTTTGACTTGTGGTGTTCAAGTATCTTGGACATGGAGACTTATACTTTGACATCTTAAGCAAGCATCTCTAAGGAGGTGTGGACCCAGGATGATTGGGTATAAGCCGAAGTGCCCGAAGATGTTTGAACAGCCTACAAAGGATTCACCACTCCTTGCGAGGAGATGTATACCCGAGGCCTATCGTCGGATTGTTACTCGGAGCCTCTGGCCAGAGCATGACATGTTCAGAGTATGAATCTCTTAAATACATGAGAGTAATTAGAATCCGTAAGACGAGAAAATGTTACTTCGGCTAGGTGTGACGTAGTCAGCCTAGTGGGGACTGACACATATAGACCATGTCCTGAACCAAGTGGGTATAAGATGGTGAAGGAAATGTTGCATGATTCATTAAAGCTACTGAAGGGTTTCAGAATTGTTTCTGAGGTCAACCGTTGATCTTTCGATTAATTGGGGATCATGATATACTACTAGGTGTCACTCATGATCGTTCTATAATTGGTTAATTATAGACGGCCAACATAAATCGAAAGCCTATTTAGTCACACGCACTACGAGTAATCCGAGGGATTTAAAATGAGTTGAAAATTAGATTTTCCAATCAAGAGAGATTAGGTTTGATTGAGCCAAACGATAAGTCGAATTTGAATTTTTCAGAAACGCATCGGAAGCATAAAATGGCTAAGTCTTTTGAAGACTTAATAGATGAATTAAATGAGTTTAATTCATTGAGGCGTGGCTTGGATGGGTCGGCCAAAGTGGGTCTCTGTAGCGACCCGACTTCTCTACCCTTAGACGGATCGTTACTTTTGTCTACTTCTCGACTCTAATGCACGACTAAAAATGCGGAAATCTTTTTTTTTCTTTTTAATCTATCTAAGAATGATATTCTAACTTAAATAGTCATGCATGATACCATGTCACACTTTCTTTCTCAAAAACTCGTAAGAAAATACCTATTGAAACTTGCCTCGCCCAACTCAGCTTACGGGTATCAGTCGACTGATACTGTACCAGTCGACTGATAAGCCTGAAATCTGAAAATTCAGGTTTCGAAACTTGTTTCAAAACTCCACCAAACCTATACTTTCGAGCCATATAAAATCATGACACCATTTCTATACTCTATACCAGTTTCCTAAACAATTTAGCCAATCAAAACGAATCCATAAACTTGAAATTAGGACTTTTGCGGAAGAAAATAAGCTATTCAAGTTTATATGAACTTTAACAATAAAGTTTGTACCAATCTTTACTCCTATGCATTCATAACACCAAATACATGTTCTATAACCTTGCTAAAGCATTATGGAATGTGAATGCAACTTTTCTAAACATATTTAAGCAATAAAAACTTGATTCAAAGAGAAATTAATACTATCTTGGCACATGCATCTATTTCTCTAACAAAGTATCAATATTTCCAACTACTCACACTTCTACTCATCCAATGCAATCATAAGAATATGTATGCTAAATGAGATGACATGGAATCTTTACTCTAAGAAATTGAGCATGTAAAACTATCCAAAACTTAAATGTTCGCTAAACTTCATAAAGCAAGAACTTGAAATTTGAATAAACTATAACATTGTAATTCAAATAACTAAATTGTCTCGTCTCAAAGATCTCTCCAAAATCAGCCACCACACACACTTTACTCAGCACCGCCTCGTCGCCTTCCTTCAGAATTGCTTGCCTTTACCTTTATCTGCAGTAAGAGGAAATGCAACTAGTAAGAAAAAAGCTTAGTAAGTACTATCTAGCTCACAAAAACTCGAAATGTGCAAACATGCTTCTTGAACAATATGAAAATCATATGAGATACTTATATCCTTGAAAGAAAACTAAGAACATGTATAACTCAAAACATGCATACTCAAGCATTAATAAATCTTAATTTACTTTTCTTGGCTCAACTTGAAACTTTAGCTATTCTTTAACTTTTTGAAAACTCTTTAAACTTTAGAAACTTTGCTAAAGCATATACTTGAAAATACTAATCACTTGGATCCACTGAAGACGTAAGTACCATCTCATGCGCGTTCCCTAAAAGGTTCGGGTAGCGAGCCACCAATCCTAATAGAGCAGACCTTGGTCTACCAGGGCCAAGACCTTGGAATTGGACACCTGGATTTCTTTAACGACGCCCTTGGACGCCGGGTACTGGCCTTAGAAAATAAAATAGCTTCTCTTTCTTTTCTTTCTTATCTGTAAATGCCTTGGCATTTTCTCGAGCACCTTGCGTGCTAAAATCCCTAAGTCTTGATTTTTGGGGATTTCTTAAGGCCTTAGCCTTTTCTTTTCTTATCTTTATCTTTTCTTTTCTTTTCTCATAGCTTTCTTAGACCCTAAACTCATATAGGGTATGTGATTAAACTTATACATAAGCATACAACAACTAATGAACTAAGATCACATGCAAAAACTTAAACAAAAAGGAAATATCTCTTTTAAAAAACTTTTAAGGGAAATTCTTGCGGAAAAACCGCCTCTTACTGCAGGTGAGCAGTACTTACATTGATATCTTGGATTACTACCAAGATTGACGTCTAGGGCTCGGGAGAAGCTTGAAATCTCTACGAACCGTCCGCGCCTATGTGTTCTTCTCGTCGAGACGGACGAAACGTTCCGTCTCCTTGGTTCCCTCTTGGCCGGCGCCCCCTTGGAAGAGGAGAGAAAGGCTTGGCTTGGTGTTGGCGTGCGTGCGTGAGAGGGGAAGAGAGGGGGCGGCGTGCGTGAGGTTTGGGCGAGAGGGTTTTTGAGAGAAATATAAAATTCCTCTCTTAACTTATCTATTTATACTATCTTTATGGGAAAAAAAACGTAACTACTTTATAAATTTATTTCTCTCCATTTTTTGTTGTGCTTGATATCTTAGCTCAGCCGGTCGCGCGCGCGCCTGGTCTCCTGGTGGTCGCGGGTTCGAACCCCCTGCTGCCCTTAAACGTTTTTCCTTTTTTAAAAATACTAAACGGACTCGGAAAATTCCATAAAAATATTCTAAAAATTCCTAAAAATATCTAGAATATTTCTAAACCATTTTTAAATAATTCTAAGGACTTTAAGAACTAAAAATGGGAATTTTGGGGCGTTACAG